>CM047587.1:42072280-42141828 GCA_026184515.1 Peronosclerospora sorghi | reverse complement strand
AGACCAATCCACTTGTAGTACGTTCCAAACGTACGTGACTTAAACTTGTGAGAAGTCAGCCAATGGACACTCCTGTCGAAGGACTTCCGGCGGGTCAAATGCGTCTGCGACGCGCCCCGTACGGGTATAATGGGCAGGAGGGGATTACTCGACCCTCTGCCCCCAAACACTCCGCGACGTGCGAAGGCGACTTAAAAAACCAAGCTTTTAGAGAGTCTCTTAGGATCTCTTAGCCACTTTTCCAATCCAAGACCAATTTACTTATTTTCCACTCCAAGGCCAATTTACTTCTTTTCCACTAACCTTACGGTCCCAATATGTACCAAACACTAAAATATGTAAAATACACGCAATGCCATGTGACTTACCAAAATCCGTGTGCTTGACACTCCTTGCACATGATAGGCTTAAAAGCCCCCTTATTCCCACCAATCCGATCGCTGACCAACTGATCGGCACGCCGTTGACAGAAAGTGACCAAAATTTTTGCCTTCGCTTCGCCACAGATTGGACTCAAGGTGGAGTTGCCTATGCTGTTGCGCATGGACAATCAAGCGGCAATTCGACAGCTGGAGGACGAAGCGAGTGGTGCAGCATCTAAACATGTAGATGTCAAGCTCAAGTTCCTGAAGGACTACGTCAAGAGCGAAGCGGTGATACCGCTGCACGTGGCCAGTGATGACATGATCGCAGATCTGCTGACGAAGCCACTATGTGCAGCGCGTGTCTCCCTCTTACGCAGCACGATTGGACTGGGCTAATGATGGTTTGTACAAGGAGTGGAACGATGATCGCGGAAGGAGTGCTGGAATTTGCTATGCTACGCGTGTGTGCGGCGTGGTGTTAGGCTGCATACAAATCCCAAGTAGTACGGGACCATTGTGGCCACATTTGCATTTATGAATTTTTGGTACTTTAGAATTTTATCTACTAATAAGTTTTGGGCTAGGTTCTTATGTACTATTTTATATTCAGCATATATTTTACCTTTTAAGTCACATTACATCCTGCCCTCGTGAGCACCTACCCTGATTAGATAGGACGCGCTTCTTTACAAGAAAGTTCCATCCCAACGGCAGTCAGGCGCTAACGGTCTGAACTGCCATTACGGAAAGTTACACGTGCCCCCAAATCGTGTCAACTTCCAATAGCACCAATTAGCGAGTAGAGCGAACGAATTTCCATTTGGCTTGCCATGATACTTCAGCATGCATCTAAATCGTCTCGTGTTTTAACTCGTTCAATCTTATCTTACCTTCGCCTTCGTGCAATAAATGCAGCAACACTGCTTCTTCTCGAACCGTAGACGAGTTTGCCGCGAACTAAACAGTGTACGTCGACCATGTGCTGCATCTTTATCTTTTGCCGAATAAGCTCTAGTCTCAACGAAGCTTCGTGAGTCTGTATCTGTCTTCTTTTTCTCTTCGCTTCCGCTATTTCTCCTTGAGCGCTCGAAGAACCGTCTAGCTTTCCTTCCATCTCTTTGGCTGCTATTATCTCTCGTTGCATCATCTTCTTAACTCTCCCATCACCTGTTCCCTGGATGCTACCACAGCATCAGCATCTGAACTGCTTGCACTAGACTTTGTTATTTTCCTCAGAAATAGCCTTGCGTCTCAGCTTCTCTCTAACGAAGAAAGAGCAACTTCAATATCCCTCTTCTGCTTCGCTGAAGGGCTAATCCTTTTTCCAGCTTGTCACGCTCCACCATCTTTGCCGGTGTCTCTTGCTGGTCCTTGTTCCTCCTCTTCCTCTCTATTGCATCTTGGACTCATCAATTGCGTTTTCTTTCTTCAAAGCTTGTACTTCTGCTTCCCGCTCTTCAACGCGCTCCTATCTGAACTTCATCTGTTGCACATCTTCCTGACCCAATTGCATCTCACCTCGATCCTGTAAGGCTACTTCGTCTTCCCGCTCGCCTCAACTTTTCTTGACAGAGCTGAACCGAGTCGGATAGAGTTTCGAACCGACGCGTATGTTACTCGCATGCCTCCAAACCCTCTTTTGACCGTGTTTTCTCAAGTAGTTCAAGCGATAGACCGACCATGCAGTGACGTCTATCACGAGTCCTGATCGTTGTTAGCCTTCGTTTTCATCGCAGGTGGAACTAGAGATCACAGAGTAGAGAGACTTTGTCGACCAGCAATGTTAACATGGACGACGCATTACAGAGTCTACAACGAGATCTAGAAATTGTGGACGCGATGATAGATGCGTAGGATGCTGAAAAAAAAGACAGAAACCGATGAAGGCACCAGGTTTTATGGAGATCGACGGCACATAGTCGGGATAGTTTGGATTTATACATATTCCACCGCACTCGATACGTACACTCTATTAAATCCGAGAGGGAGAGTTAATTACGCAACTGAAACGGGAGGCCATACCTCTGAAGTAGCAACTTGAGAGGGAATAGACTAGACACGTGTGAATGCGTTGCAACATAAGAGCATTCTGGAAGTTTTTTCTCCCCAAAAACCGTACCCGTCCTTGCTGATGGTCAAGCCAGTTCTCCCTGTGTTACTTGCAGTGCTTGTGTCAACACACTGTAAATATGATTCGATCCCCGTTGTGAGTGGAACTTCCGATCATAGTGGGGATCCAATCATACCAGATGAGGGCAAACCTAAGTGATGAATTTTTTCCTTATTCATTCTTGCACAGAACGTAGGAAACTTGCACCGTAGATGTAGCGATGTAGCCGAGTATAGCCAAAATGTATAACAGTCGATATCTCAGCAATCAATAGACGGTTTGCAGCGATAGTAGTACCCGTACACAGCTTGCAGTATGTAGAAGAAGAAGACCAAAGCAGGGACTTTATCAACGGAATGTTTATTGAGAAGTGGTTAGATATCCTAACATGAAGATATGCTCGTTGAAGTTATGGCACACTTCCATCTGTTGGGTGCCACACATTACATTAGCTATTGGTTCCTCAAAAACATATGTACTCAAGTAGAGTTAATGACACAGATGGCACTAATTACTAATGACTATGAAATAAAAGTTGCTACCTATAATAGTACTACTTAGCTTTAATAATTAAAAATAAAAAATAGACAGACTATTTTTATACTACGCTTCGAGTTTGGTTGATTCGGTAGATAACATGAGCTCCCACTATTAGCTGCATCTTCACTTGTAGACATATTGTTATGTCTTAAAGCCGGATATGATTGATACTTTTAGTTTTAGCAATATTCATATCGCACTTATTAGTAATATGCTCAATTTATGTTTGTACTCATCTGATTACATATGCTTTTCGGTTACTAATAAGTAATGTCTAACACACGACAGATGGAAGTTTACCATAACTTCAACATCTGGTACATATTTCATGTTAGGCTAGTTAAATAATTCTCAATATACATTCCCTTAGTCCCTGGTTTGATTATTTTCTTCTTCCCGTTACGAACTGTCAACGGGTGCAATTTTCACTGCGAACTGGACACTTGGTTGTGGGAATATTGACTTAAGTTACTTTCGTTATATTTGGATACATTATCTAACATTTACGCCTCAAGTTTTCGACTATATGTTCAAGCATGAATACCGACAACTTTCAACCCATATAAAAAAGTAGCTAGTTAACTCGTTGTACTAACGGAGCGAATTAGCAGGAGAAACCCACCAATATAACACTCCAACGGCTGATGAAAGACGCGTCCATATTTTTTTCGCAATTTTATCAACCACAAGGATATCTGGCGCTGCAGGATTGACATATTGTCTTCACTGTGCCCTTCGTATACTCGATTGTCTCTTGAAGCATCTGCTGCATTTCTTCCATGATGTCACTGTCGTAAAGAGGACTTTTTTATTAGGCTAAAATAGGGCCTAATGTTGGACATTTTATTAGGACCTAAATTAGGGGCCTGATAGTGGACGCAGATAGTGGATACAGTAGTACATAATTAGGTACCTCCATGTGTACCACGGTGGGTACAGTAGTAATTACCACCGTGGTGTACATAGACAGGATATAGAAGGGACACGGAAGATGTGCTGATTACTTACAGGTACGCGGCGGACACCAGCGAACAAACAAGGAACAAGCGGAAAAATCAGGTCGACTGATGGACGGAAGGCGTTTCGAATGGACGATGCGGATTGGTTGAAAGTAGGAACAGGGTATATCTAAGGGTTTAATTGCTAATATAGTTCTCCTTTTGCGTACGATCGCGCTGATCGTTTTTTTGGGAAGGCACCTTTGCGCCCCCACCTTATTGAAACCTCTACGTCCCGGCGGGAGCACTAAGTGCGTTTTTGGCCCACCGGTTGGCGTAGAGTGTGAGAACTCACCCCGCAACTCCGCCCGCAGTGTCTTCGGTTCTTCGTTTAAAGGTTTTTGGTTTTGGGAACGTGATCGAGCAGTGCTCTCACCTCTTCCCCGTGGAATTAACGTTTGGCCCCTAGAGTTCGGCTGCTTTAAGCGCCCCACGGCAACTTTAGGTGGATTTATATAAATACCTTTTCCTCATATAGTCTAGGCTAGGAGCGCATTGATTTGGGCGTTCCTTAGCTGTTTGACGGCTTAGAGGCTCCGCGATCAGGCAGTGAAGACTTCCTCTCCCTGATCAAGTACCCCCCTACAGATCAACACCTGATCGACACTTTTTGCGAATCGTGATCGTGATCGCCGATCGCAAATCGCACCAACTGCTACTTGAACGACTTCCGGTGCTTGATCAAGTCTGATCAAGGTATATTACGACTGGGCAGCAGTTTTTAGCCCCTGATCGAGCCTTTCAGTACCAGATCGCACTTTCGATCAAGACACCTGATCGCATCTGCGATCAAGACAGAATATTGTTGATCGACGGTTATTAACGTCAGCCAAAGCCTGAGCAAGCCTGATTACCACTGATCTACATCGTTTCAGCACCTAATCGCGTCCGACTGCCGCCTGATCGCACTTGCGATCAAGACGGAATATTGCTGATCGTCGGTTATTAGCATCGGCCCAAACTTGATCAAGCCTGATCGCGGCTAATTGACGTGGTTTAAGCACCTGATCGCACGTGATTACGCCTGATCGCATCGGTTGTATCGTCACAAGTTAGTTAATTCAATCTTGCACCAAGAATTCGCTGTGCGCTGTCCCCGCCACCTGAGGAGCGACCCACGCCTAGCCGTCGGGTACACAAGGTGAGCAAGAACACAAGCAGTCGAAGACATCCGGAGGACCCCCTTCGTTAGTCGGCAGTCTGGGCGCTGTGGTACCGCCTTATCAAGTCTCAAAAACTTTGATCATCCGCTCCACCACATCACGATTAAGCTGGTATGCAAGCCGAATGCATCCATCGACTTGTATTTGCGTGTCATGTATATAAATCTGTGCAAATTTGGGTGCATTCTCATTGCCAAGTAGGAGGCGGGTCAACGGCCATCTGTATAATGTTCAAGATACCCATGCAAGCGGTAATTGTAAATGCCGCTTGAGCAATTTTTCCGCACCAACTGATGTCCAAGAAAAGGCACTGTTGTATGTTTACGAAAGTTTTTGCCCCGCCGAGTCTATCTTCAAGAAGAAGACGCAACGTTGGTTGCGGTGGAGCAATCGGTAGCAGGTTAAACTTCCCACAACTTGATCCAGTTGAGAAACGTGAGGGAGCACAGCGAAGATCCTGTTACGCATTCCTCAATCCAGTGTAGCGCATCGCAATGCATGCGGCTTCCATTTAGCCGATTTTTAGCCACAGCCGCTGCTCAATCTCATCGAATACACGCCGCACCCGTGGTAAATCCTGTTCAGACGGCCTTCAATCTGCGGGTGCTTTTATGTCATAACCGCATATTCAGCACTTCAGGTGTTGCGGTTTGCATTTCAGCTTGAGTAATCTGTATCCCTTTTCTTCCCTGCGCATTCGCCGCTTCTTGCTGTGCACCTGTCCAAGCTAAACGTCGCTCCTGTGTGTGACGGTTCCTACCCATTCAAGTAAACTTGAACTCAACAATCACGGAAGCTGTTCAATCACTGAGCAGTAAGAAAGTGAGTTTCAAATAGTATATATGCTGAAAACAATAGCTAGTCTTCCCCAGGAGCGTCGCACTGACAGACAGACGGAAAACTTCAAGTGTAGGTACACGTAGTACCGACGGGGTACGGGCAGGTCACATGATCGGGAGACGGACTGAAAGCTTATAAAGGAAGAAGATGTAAAAGCGCTATTTCTATCCAATGATTAAGTCGAATAGTTTTTCACTAAACTGTAAAAGCGCTATTTGTAACCAATTCTAAATCGAATTCATTTAGGTCCGACTTATAGTACAGTTCGACTTCAATTAGAAACGGGATCACGTACTTAATCGAATTCTATACATAGATCGAGATATTCGATGAGGTACGGGATTATCGACGACATGAATTCTGTTGTTATATAGACAAGTGTAGGTACCCGTCGTACCGACGGGGCAGGGCATAAAAACCGTCTCTGTCCGTCTACAAAACTTGCCCCCACATGTATTTCCAGGGTTAGGTAGCGAAAACATAGGGCGAGAACAATCGGGTGGTTCTCGTCCTATGTTTTCGCTATTTTTTCGCCCCATCTAACCGCACCCCACTACCCCCCCCCCTACTGCCCCCATGACAGAGCACCGCCCAATCAAAAGGCTGGAAAAGGACCATCGATATATAGACGGTATTATTTTAGATATATAGACTAGCATAGTGACCCGTTGTACCAACGGGGCGAAAGCGAGACGAATTTCGCTCTGATCGTGTCTGTTTGCAGCAAGAAGTGAGCAAGTTGGCTACATGCTTGGAGTACTCACATCTTGGTTCAATGTCTGCTGTCAATGCTGTCGCGATGACGCAGCAGCTTAACCAGAAACTTCCGCATTTAAACCCAGCGACACATCAGCAGCAGCAGCAGCATACTAAGCAAGTAGTGCATACGCACCCGCTCAACATTTCATGCAATCCGGTAGGTAGAGTGACTACCACCTCTTGTGCTTGCTGTCTCATCCTACTTTTTTCTCACTTGTGATCCATGAAATCCGATGGTGTCAGGGCACCAACTTCTTTCCTCTGAGATCCTAGTTCTCGACGCTTTCGTCCCATGTGGTCTAAAGTCGTATCAACCGTATCAGCGTTCGGTCACGTGACTATCACGCCAAAACCTTTGAAGCCAGCGACACACACTGCCTCATCCTTTCGCTCCGTCCCTCCCGATCCGGAAAGGAAATGAATGGTCACGTTCTCCATGCAGGTACCGATGGGCGTGGGGGGTGAAGGCTCGAAAAAAAGGGGGCCAACGTCCATCAAGATGCTCAGATAGAGAGAAACGCAAGTGTGTTTTTGTTGGGGTAGGCTGGTACATTAGACGAAAGAAATACTTATATTTATGAATGCTATTCTACGTAAGTCACTTTATAACCCGCCGTCATTTAATCCTTCCTGACCAATGGACAAATGTCAATTTCATCCAATCAAATTATAGAAGCAACGAAAGGTTCCGCGCTCATTGTCATTGTCGGCTGATTTGTTGGACTAATAACTTGGCCAATCAGAACGCTCCGACGGTCGAGCAGCGTGACATGAATTCTTTATATATATAGATTACACCGCCTGCAAAATGTCGGTATGTAAAGCTGCTATTTCTAACCAATGATAAGGTCGAATAGTTTTTTTACTTAACTGTACAAGCTCTATTTGTAACCAATTAAAAGAAATCGATAGTACAGTTCGACTTCGCTTAGTTAAGGGATCATCGACGACATGGTATTCTTATATATATATATATAAACACGTGTCTCAAACGATATCGTTCTTTGACCGCGTGAAGACGGAAAGACAGCAATGAAATGCCAAAAGCACTCGTAAGCAGTCCACTTTAACCCATAAGAAGGCCATATCATCTACAGGTTCTTTTGAGTGCTACGTCTGACCAACCTACCATCATTTGGATAGAATACTAACAATAATGCGCCGTAACAACTCGACTTCTTGTTCAAGTTACAATTGGCAGCTACCGACGGCTCGGGATTCGAGGGAAGGTGGAGACAAGTCGAACTGAAACACAGCTAGTCTCTCTTCGTCTAGTTTCTATCATCATATGCATTGTTTTCTCCCATAGGGCATCATGTCGAAGAAGATTTCAGCGTTCTCAATCGTGTCCAGAGCCAAAATAATCGTACATGTCTGAGTAGCACGTCTTTGCCTACACGGTGGCAGAGAGCAAGTTGCAGGCAAGGAATACAATGCCTTCATCTTTCTTCCCTCCATGTGGTAAGACAAGACTCAAACAATGCGCAGATTATTGTAGATTCGAACGCAGAGGACAAGGTACAAGGCTACCCCGACCATGTAATAGGTTTTTGGGATATATAGTTTTCCGGTCGATCACAGAGTTGGTGTGGTGACATTTGGTTTGAGGGATAAATAAAGGAGCATCCGATTTCTTTTAAAGCAGCGCGTCTAAGCGCCGTTGGTTTCGGTGGAAGGGGCTATCAATATCCCCTCTTGATAGCTTTTCCATTCTCGTGTAGTATTGGGCTGCCCGAATATCCCATCGACGGAAATCACTACCGCTACCTATTGTGACGTATACCGATGCTGATTTTGGAACAGACAGAAGTGATCGGAAGAGTATTAGTGCTGTTGTTACCTATGTACATGGCATTGTCGTTCGATGAAGCTGCCGGAAACAGAGCACAGTTGCGTTATCCACTGCCGAAGCCGATTTTGTAGCAGCTGCAGCAGGTGGAAAGGAAGTACTAGGGATGCAAGAACTGCTTGGAGAAATTGGTTTTAAAACGAGTACAACTATGGTTTTACTTATCTACAATCAAGATGCAATTAAACAATTGGAGAGGGAAAACATTTCATCCAGCGCCAAGAACGTGGATGTAAAATTGAATTTTCTAAAGGATTATGTGCAGAAAGGAACTGTAAAGCCTACTCATGTTGCAAGTGAAGTTATGGTGGCCGATCGTCTAACTAAGCATTGATTGCACCAAGAATTGTGGGATAACGCAAGCAAATTGGTTGAATTAAACTACAGTGTTTTCGGAGGGAGTGTTGAAAAAGCTATGCTGGATGATAAGGACAAAACTTTCAAAGGACGAAATCACAGTGGTTAAAAGCTGTTTATATACATGGCATTTGTGATTAAATATTTGGGACTAAATTTTGTGATTAGAGTTTGGGACTAAATCTTTAATTATAATAATACACTTTTTATCTTTTTATCTTTTTATCTTCACTGAACATCTCAGCCTCGGCGCTCTGAACTTACACTCAGGGCGCCCTTCCTGCACGTGCAGAAAAGACCAAGTGTTGATTAGCACTCGAATCAATAGCTTAGATGTAGTCGAAAATTGAGTCGTAAATGTCCAATAGTGAATCCAATTTTAAACGAAAAGTAATTATGCGTGAGATTTCCAAGACCAAGCACACGTAGGTGATGAACGTGGTATCAATTAACAGTTCGCTAAGTGAAGAAGAAGATGTACGAAACAGGGACTTATTAAACGGAATGTATATTGAGAAGTGATTATCTAGATAAACATGAACTTATGTAAACATAGGTTGAAGCTATGGTAAACTTCCATATGTGTGTGTGGTATACATGTCTAATACGTGTCAAAAAAGTGTGTACTCAGAACCGAGTGCTAATCCACTAATTATGCTAGCAATTGACGAAATGCAAATTTCTACCTAAAATAGTCCTACCTAATTATAATAGAAAATTAGAAATAGACCGACTATTTTAACACCAAGAACTAACCGGCTCTAACTTGGACAAATTGTTCACACGTTCCCCGAACCCGATTCAACTCCCCACAAAAAACCTAAGATTAAAGTAATGTGTGGAAGTTGACACGAGTAGGGGGCACGTGCAAAATCCAGTTGTGAAAGTATCGGCCGTTAGTGCCTTACCGTCTGGGAAGAAGTTTCTGTGAAAGAAGCGCGCTCTACTTGATCAGGGTACGAGCGTACGGGAGCAGAATATAAATGCGTGCCTTAAGGTAAAAAATATACTAATTATAAATGCGTACTTAAGTACCTAACCTAAAACTCCTAATAAAAGCAAATATAAAGTTAAAATTCCAATGTAGCTAAAAATGCATAAATGCATAAGTGACCACCACTACGGTGGCGCTTCACTTGAAGTTTGTATGTAGTCCTTTACCGGACTGTATATACATCACTGGTAAATATTCCGCGAGCATCGTGCGATCACTTGATATCACTTCAACCCAATTTCACTTGCAAACGTGAGGCCTTAACAGCACAGAGGGGCTTTGTCAGAAGGTATGCAACCATTTAATCACTGGCCACGTGCAGTGGTCTCACTGCTTCGCGTTTCACATAATCTTTGAGAAACTTGAGCTTGACGTCAACATGTTTGGATGCAGCCACTTGCTCCGTCTTCGTGTTGTCTTATAGCTGCTTGATTATCCATGCGTAATAAAATCGGTCTCTCCATTTGCAAATCAATTTCTTACAATAATTCCTTCAATCCGAGAACTTCCTTTCCTCCAACAGCCGCATCCACGAATTCCGCTTCAGCAGTAGATAGTGCAACTGCGCCTTGCTTCTTTCATGTCCATCCAATTACTAGACCATTTAAGAAACCCACATAACCTCTCAAGATCTTCCGTTCTTTTCTATCACCAGCGAAATCAGCATCCGTATATCCAATTAACTGTAGACTTCCATTACTCTTGGCTTCACAATACAGATGCAACTTCAATTCCTTCGACCCCTTTAAGTATCTTACAATCTTCTTGGTCAAAATGTAATCACTTTGCTTTCGCGCATTGCATACGCCGCGTAACTCTGTGAACCGCAAAAGAAATATCCGGCCGCGTACATTTTGAAATCCATAATAAGCTCCCAAATATCGATTGAAAAACATTTTGTGCCGGAACACCTGCCGTAGCAGTCTTCGGTAGGAAATTGTCATCTTCACCGTCATCATTTGTGTCTGTAATCGGTAACTGCACTGAATTTGCTCGCTCCATGCTGTATTTCTCCAGCAATTCATCAATCGTTGTTTCTCGATCCATCGCTTATCCACATCCTTCATCTACACCTATGCGTACTCCGAGAAAATTCTCCACTGGTCCTAGGTCCTTCAACTCTAGTATCTTCATCTTGTCAAAGAAATCATCTACCAGCTGCTGCGTCGTTCCCGTCACTAGTAAATTGTCCACATACACTCCAACACTTACTATTACATCGTGATCTTTTCTTGAAAATATGCACGTATCCGTCATACACTGTGTAAAGTCCAAATCGTTGTCTTGCGTAATAACCCGTACCACATACGTCCAGCCTGCTTCAAACCATATAAGTTTTTCTCCAAACGTAAAGCTAGCCACTTGGTTGAAATTACTCCAAAATTTGTAACACTTCTTCCGTAATGATCATGCCTTGGGGGATCTTCAAAAAAATCGAAATTTTCTCCGTGTGTGCCTTCGGGTACGCGCTTGGTACATCTCCATGTCACGCCGCTACGTTCAACTTTTGTGCCATCGCCAGCACCACCTTTACATTACTCAAATCCATCACTGTTGAAAATGTAAAAACGAAATCCCTTCCGTATACTTGCTTGTCGCCACGAGCCACCAGTCGCGCCTCGTATCTCTCGATCGTGCCGTCCACCTCTAACTTCCCTTTATACAACCATTTTGTGGGTATAGCCCGGTACCTGCGCACTTTACTACCTCCCATGTATCCATGTCTCGTAACGCCTTCAGCTCTGCATCTTCCGCTTCCTTCCACTTACTTGCGACATCTCTTTTATGCGCCTCCTTGTACTCTGAGGATCTATTGCATATTTTGCCTTGATTCCAGCATCACTGAGTACCAGCACCGCGCACACCACTAATGCATGCTCCCTCACAGATGTCTGCACTGTATTCACTTCTTCAGGCGCGTGTGTGTCTCCTTCGACGCTTGACTTCCTCTTCGTCTTCTTATTCTTGACTGCGTTCTTGAAATCCTTGAATCTTGCTGTTCCTGCACGTTCATCCTTGTCCTATCGCTTAATTGTCCTGATGCGTGTTGTGTGTGATTGCTTGTACTTCCGGAACGTTCCATGTCGACTCCGTTTTTGCAATTCCATGTCGTCAACCGCGTGACTTTCCACATTATTTTCCACATCTTCTTGACTTTCACCGGCTGGTGATCTGGTAACTTGCTCGCTTACCTTATTGTCCCGCGTCTAAATCTGGATGATGTGACGAGTCGTCGTAACCACGCGATCACTTAATAAAAAAACCTGTAATCCCTTCGTTTCGTCACTTTTCCCTATCATTAAGCCTCTTTCGACCCTCTTGTTCAGCGTCTTCTTGCCAGGGTCCCTCCAAACCATGCAAGGTGACCCGAATACCACAATGTCGTTCACCTTCGGCTTGATCTTCGTTAGCTTTTCGTAAGGTGACTTCTCCCTGGATTCGATCGAGTAGGAAAACGGTTGAGTATATATGCGGCATACTCAGCCGCCTCTGACCAATATGTTAATGGCACTTCTGAGCAGAAGCCCATACAACAAACCATATTGAATATGGTCCTATTCAATCTCTCCGCTTTGCCGTTAAACGCGGGACACCCCACTTCAGTTACTTGACGCCTAATTCCTGTCCTCTTACAAAATAAGTCCACAATCTTGTACTCCAGGCCACCATCCGTCCGTAAAACATGTACCCGACAATTAAACTCCCTCTCAATTCACGCCAAAAAATTGTTCAAATTTCTTTGCCGCTTGGTCCTTAGTTTTTGCAGGAAACACGCGAACGTAAGATGAAAAATGATCCACGAAGACTACCAGGTACCTATTTCCGCACCGGTCTCGAGGTGCAATGGGACCTTCAAGATCGCTACATATGACTCACCAACTCGGTCTATGGATGAGCTTTCACCGGAGTCTTTTTTGGATTGGGCCTTTTGTGCCCCCTCCTCCTCTGCGCACGTCAAACTGTTTGGGAGCGCCATGCTCGTGAGCTTGATACAAGATCTTGGGTCCTTCGCTAAGCGCTCAATCGTATCGTAGGCAATATTCCCTAGGCGCAGATGAAAATGATATAGGCTGCCGTCTTGAATACCGGCTTCACCTGTTTCCATAATCGTGTTAAGTATCACGCCCGAAAAACTTGTTTGCATTATTCTATTCGCCTTTGGAAACAAATTTGCCACCAAAATCGACCCAGTCGTCCTCACAGTAAACAGTAAAACCCCGCGCAACCGCACTTCCATCTTATCACTCCGGTGCACGAAAGTACACTCATTTTGCATCAATTTACCCAGCGAAATGAGATTCCTTGCCAACTTCGGTTAGAAATATACTTCTTGTAATACCTTAACCGTGTCGGGATCGTCGATACTCCGCAAACGAACATTGTGAACCTTTGTGACCTTTAAGAGACTTCCATCAGGTAACGTTAACTTTATTCCACCCGTGCATGTCACTACGTCTTCCAACAAATTTCCGTCACCAACGAGATAACCACTGTTTCCACTATCAATAATACACACATAATCTTCATCGGTATCACTTGAGCTTAGTGCCCCGGACCATTCCGCACTTGTTTCATAAGTAGCCAAGCCGTACTCTTTTCTCAAAACTGTTATGTGCCTTGCGGTAACCTTGCTTTTTTGCGCTTGTCAAACCTTTTTGTGTATTATCGGAGGATATGTCCTCTTCCACCACAATTGTGGCACGTAATCAAGTTCTAATTTTCTGCACTGAGTTCACGCCCCTCCTTGGCGCTCTTCTACATCTTACATGGTCTTCTTCTACCTCCTGAGCCCACACTACCAACTCCTGTGCGTGTAAGATGTAATCCGCCCTTTTTGGGTTGTAGCGCGTCATCATTGCGTAGTTCAGGCTCGGAACTGCATATTTCACCTAATTTTCCACTATGAGCTTCTCACTTGATCCACTCTCGCGTGAAACGTGGTCAGATACAGTAAGGGATTGTTCCAGGACCTTTTCGCGTGATTTTTGCTAGCAAATAGCTGTGCCGCTTGCTGATGCGATATCGTAACTTTATACGCACGCCACATCTGATACAAGACGTAATGCAAATTATGCGAGACTTGCCACCATACTCCAATGTTCGAACGAAAATATGTCGATGCGGCGCCATCGAGGTATTCCCCGAGTTTGTTAACCTTTAGCAGCTCGGTCCATGCGAAACCAGACGAGATTTCTGCAATTTCTAATGCTTCCATAAACCAATACGCCCAATAGCGAAATCCAGTGCCAACTCCAGGATAAATTTATGCTCCAGAAAACTTCTGTACTACAAACTTCGGGATCTTGTACGGGCGCGGTTGTGTGCCCGGATTTACGTAATTTTCAGTCGCTTGCCTTGCTTCTGTTACCTGCGTGCATTCCAGGGGCTTCTCGTGGCATCGCCATACGAGGAGCATCGCCCCCTCCCTATACCTTCATCCACTGACAAATCGTTCAGCGTGATTTGCTGCCCAAATGGCGCAAAATTCTTAATACCTTCCTGAAAGTGGGTATCACCACCTCTGACGGGCGAATCCCTCGCCGTAACCGGAGAAACACTCTTGTGATCGTTCTTCCTCAGTTTGGTTTAACCTGTCATTCATTTTTCCCACCTGTAAGAGCAGCGCCTCAACGCGCCCTCCTGATCGAAAGATTTACCTTCGTCCATTGTAAGAATGCGTTAAAAATCAAAAAAACACACGATAGCAACGTAATCCACACGTAAAAATCGACTTCACTCTAAACAATTGCAGGAGACCGTTCTGCGTAATCCACTCGACAGAAACGTGATGCGAGCATACTGAAAACTTAAAACTGAACTTTATGTACCCCCGCATCTGACTGCTTCAGCGTGTTTGAGATCGTGCTGTCCCTTGGGCTCATAACCTGTTGGAAGTTGACACGAGTCGGGGGCACGTGCAAAATCCAGTTGTGAAAGTATCGGCCGTTAGTGCCTTACCGTCTGGGAAGAAGTATCTGTGAAAGAAGCGCGCCCTACTTGATCAGGGTAGGGGCGCACAGGAGCAGGATAGAAATGCGTGCCTTAAGGTAAAAAAATATACTAATATACATGCGTACTTAAGAACCTCTAACCCTAAAGCTCCTAATAGAAGCAAATATAGAAACTAAAATTCCAATGTAGCTAAAAATGCATAAATGCATAAGTGACCACCACTACGGTGGCGCTTCACTTGAAGTTTGTATGTAGTCCCATACCGGAATGTATATACTGTACATCACTTGTAAATCTTCAACATAATGATTGACGCAAAGCGAACTCATAGATGTATATTTCGACGGACTTGTGTTACCACGCAGGCGTCAGCGGCACCCGCGATAAAAACGCGGCAGGACGGGGTTCCGAATGTCAGTAAACGGAAAGTTGTGCGCTTTATCCATCCAAAGAGTTAGCGGTGGAACGGCGCAAGAATAGTGGGTATGGTTCAAACTTGCTTCTGCTAGACCATACTGGATTGCTCGGAGCCAAGAATAAGCAGCCCGAAAAAAAACACATCCAGAGGCGTCTGGACTGCGACGTTTTTGGAACAGATTTCTGACTCGGGAATGGCGTCTCGAGCATTTGTCTGACCAAACCTGATGGCCGATTGCGTCTGCTGACTGACTTTCGAGGATTCAACCAGCTCCTTGAGCGGAGAGTCCTTCCAATGGCCGTTGATTCGCGCGATGTTTGCGGTGACTTGAAGGATCCAACTTCTTCTCAACCCTGGGCCCAAATATGGGATATTAGGCTCGACAAAAAGCCAAACGAAGTCGATGTCTGACCGCGCTTTACCTCACATTGGGCAATTTTCAGCACAAACTCTGGGTAAAGCCACACGGAGCATGGTCTATCGTGCGTAACGGAACGATAAAACCATGGAGTTGTAGTTATTATTATCAGAGGTGGACTACTCAAAGAATACCGCACGATTCTGCCCGTGTTTCCGGTCGTGGAGCACACAGACCATAAGTTCCCTTCGCATTAAACGCGGGACGATGCTTCTATCAGAATACTAATGTCAATGAAGTACGTACGAGGCATGATGATGAGCATCGGGCGCTGATATATGGAATACAAGCTAACGAACGAGTCAAGTAAAACAACGAACCAGAACTTTTGGCCAGGAATGCGTTGATAGCACTTCTAAAAAGCAACACCAAGAATCAGATCAAATTACTCAGTTTTTGTTGCACCGCTGCCTGCAGCAAGACAACGAGCCGGATTCTCAACTTTTGAGTGTTATGGGTGCTCTCAACTGCTGACGTATCAAAAACGAATCCTCATTCCTAATGGACCTGAACCTTGCTACGCATTAAGAGTCATCGAGGAGGCGACACGTATGGCTCGAAGTCTCCGTGCAAATGATAAGTAAGGTGCAACTACAGCTAAGAACTTCGACGCCACCTGTTTGTGTCATTATCCAAGACCAAATTAAGTCAGATTTGATCGTGGCAACGAGTTCAACACGAGCAAGTTCCACGAGATGCTTGCCAGTTACGTGATCAAGCCGAGTCGATATCGGCTAAGAACCCACAAGCAACGCGATATGCGAGCGAGTCGATTTTGGATTTGAACAATTGCATCCGCTGTCACGCTGATTCAGATTGGCGCCAAGGCATCAATCTTCAGCTTTCGCTGGTAGGGCGAGTTACCACACGATTCTCGGCACAACAGCTACACACTTGATTTTTGTACAAGATTTAATCACATGATACTTCACGAGGTTACCTACCCAAGCGCCGTTTTGATGCAATCGTCCGTGAAAACGATCGAGACAATCAAACACGGCTCGAGCTCTTTTACAACGTAGGAGACCAAGTACTGTAGTCCACATCGCTGGAAAGGATCATCGCACTAAGATGTTGCGTTGAGAATACAAAATCTTCTTCGACTTGATGCGTACCGGGACAAACCAAAGCAATGATGAGTGTCCACCCGACAGTGTGCCCGAGCGGTCTAAGGGCTAGACTCAAGTTCTACTGTGTTCGCACTCGCGGGTTCAAATCCCACCGCTGACACAATAGAAAAAGTTCGTGTGGTCAGCGATGGCTTGACGAACGCGTAGTAGTGGAAATCCTTTCTTGTATCTCTATCGTCGGCTATGTTTTATGCGTTTTTCATTATCTTCAGTACAGACGCTTCTCTCTGCACACTATGCTAGTCCAAGTTGGAGTGAGTGAACCATTGAACAACTCTCCACTGAGCTTGGTGACCAAGTCTGTTTAACCCGTGCGTAACAGGGTTGTGCAGCACATCGGCGGGCATGGTGTTTACTCCATTTATAGGTAAGAATGATCACACGATAGTTTTTGAATGTGTGAATCTCAATCCCATTCGATAGAGGACTGTAGTCGTATTGAGACAATTGTCATTCCATTTTGGCGTGATAGTGTCACGTGGGTACGCGTTGGTGGTGTGTTGTGGAGTAATTTGCGTTTGTTAGCATAAGGAGACTTGCTATGTATATACGTACTTTGTGGATGTTCCGGGACAGCAATGTGATTAGAACGTCAGTGTGCCCGAGCGGTCTAAGGGGGTAGACTCAAGTTCTACTGTGTTCGCACACGAGCAAGTTCCACGAGATGCTTGCCAGTTACGTGATCAAGCCGAGTCGATATCGGCTAAGAACCCACAAGCAACGCGATATGCGAGCGAGTCGATTTTGGATTTGAACAATTGCATCCGCTGTCACGCTGATTCAGATTGGCGCCAAGGCATCAATCTTCAGCTTTCGCTGGTAGGGCGAGTTACCACACGATTCTCGGCACAACAGCTACACACTTGATTTTTGTACAAGATTTAATCACATGATAACTTCACGAGGTTACCTACCCAAGCGCCGTTTTGATGCAATCCTCCGTAAAAACGATCTAGACAATCAAACACGGCTCGAGCTCTTTTACAACGTAGGAGACCAAGTACTGTAGTCCACATCGCTGGAAAGGATCATTGCACTAAGATGTTGCGTTGAGAATACAAAATCTTCTTCGACTTGATGCGTACCGGAACGAACCAAGCAATGATGAGTGTCCACCCGAGGTACCTGCCTTAAACACTAGGTACGGCGCATTAATTGTTGATGTTCTGTCCCGAGAAGCCGTGGATGATATGGCCTTCTTTTGGGTTGTGCGGGTTGCTTTTTAGTGCGTTGCAGGCGATCATAAGAACGATACTGAGTCAGCTAGGTTGAGCTACGTATCTATTTATCTACAGGTGAGTATGCAATGAATTAGTGAGCGCTCATGTTATCTTCAGTATCAACCGAAACAACAGATGCTTCGTAACGCTACGTTCAAATCGAAACTAAAAGTCCTCGGGACTTGGTTTTTCGTTCAAATCGAAACCTAAAACCTTGGGACGTTTTTCTTTGTCCAAAGCGTCACCAGCGACCTCGAGTCTCGCTTTCTCCAGTAGCTCATCTGTGCTTTTGCCACTCAGGCTTGGATCGTTTTTCGCAAGCCATAATCGTAGCTTCTCCTCAACTTCGGGTTCGGCACGCTTTTGCTTGATCAGTTTTTTTATCGTTTTAGAGGCTGTTGCCGGCGGCAACCTCATGTCCTTCTTGGTCAAGAGTTCGCTCCCAAACGCCATCATAGCAAGATCATTGTCACTCAGTTGGACGTTTTTATTTTTTTTGAGCCAGTACATCTTCGCGTAAAATTTTATAGGAGCGACACCACTTTTAGCAAGGTACTTCTTCCATTCTTCGAGTGGCTTAAAATCCCACTCCCCGCCCATGGCCTTAGGCGCGGGGTGAGCTTGATGTCCCCAGCGGAATCTTCGATACTCTTGAGTGAAAATCATCCGACCGGCAACCATCAACTTGAAAACATAGTCGTCAAGATCCATCTTCTTAAACCTGCGATTCGTTCGCATCTGTTTGGTGTAAGATTCAACATCTTGCATATTGATCCCTAGCTTTTGCATCTCTTGTTCGAAAAGAGCTTCATTTCTTGTTAAGGGAATCTTATGCAGGTCATTTGGCACCTTTACTCTTTTTCTTTCTCTTTTTTTTTTTGCACGATGAGCCTCGCCGGATGTCTGTCCTTCTCTCACTATTGCACGAAGAGCCCCATCAGACGTCTCTCCTTCTCGCAGTGACGTCAACATGGAACTGAGACGTTGCGTTGATCCTCTTTCATCATCCGAAACCTCCGTAGCTTCATCGTTCACTCGAAGCTTTGGTTTGCCTTCCTCTGGTCGGATTCGATCCTCACTCTGATCGGAAGTGCCACTCACAGCGGGGATCGAATCAGCTTTACAGTGTGCGGCCACAAGCACTGCAAGTAACACAGGGACTACTGGCTTGACCATCAGCAAGGGCAGGTACGGACGGTATCGGGGGAGAAAAAACTTTCAGAATCCTCTTATGTTGCAACGCATTCAGACGTGTCCAGTCTATTCCCTCTCAAGTTGCTACTTCAGAGTTGTGGCCCCTTTAAGTTGCGTAATTAACTCTCCCTCTCGGATTTAATACACTGTACCTATCCAGTGCGATGGAAGAATGTATCAATCCAAACTCGGTCGTCATCTAGCTAGAGCTCTGTGTCCTCGATCTCCACGAAACTGGTGCCTTCATCGGTGTCTGTCTATTCTGGCAGCCTTTCTACGCAGCCTATCAGTTCCTCTAGAACTTTCTAGATCCCCTTGTCGACTCTGTAATGCGTCGTCTATGTTAACATTGCCCGTCGACAAAGTCCCTCTACTCTGTGATCTCTAGTTCCACCTATGCGACGAAAACGAAGGCTTCCATCGATCCAGACTCGTGATAGACGTCACTGCATCGTCTATCGCTTGAACTACTTGAGAAAACAGGGTTAAAGAGGTTTTTGGAGACATGCGAGTGACTTACGCGTCGGTTCGAAACTCTGTCCGACTCGGTTCATCAGCTCTGTCAAGAAAAGTTGAGGCGAGCGGGACAAGGAGGAGGAAGTAGCATTACAGGATCGAGGCGAGATGCAATTGGATCAGGAAGATGAGCAACAGATGCAGATCAGAGAGGAGCGCGTTGCGGAGCGGGAGGTAGAAGTACAAGCTTTGAAGAAAAAAGACGCAACTGATGTATCCCAAGTGCACTAGAGGAAGAGGAGGAACAAGGACCAGCAAGCGAGACACAGGAAAAGATGGTGGAGCGTGCCAAGCTGCAAAAAGGCTTATTAGCCCTTCTGCGAAGGAGAAGAGGGATATTGAAGCTGCTCTTTCTTCGTTAGAGAGGAACTGAGACGCAAGGCGGCAATTTCTGAGGATAAGAAACAAAGTCGAGTGCAAGCAGTGCGGATGCTGATGCTGTGGTAGCAGCCAGGGAACAGGTGATGGGAGAGTTCAGATGATGCTGCAACGAGAGATCATAGCAGCCAAAGAGATGGAAGGAAAGCTAGACGGTTCTGCGAGCTCTCAAGGAAAAAGTAGCGGAATCGAAGAGAATATGGGGAGAGGGACAGACTCACGAAGCCTCGTTGAGACAGGAGCTTGGTTGCGAAAGAGAATGATGCAGCACATGGTCGACATGCATCTGATGATGGCGCGAGGTAGGAACTCGTCTACGCTGCGAGATGAAGCAGTGTTGCTGCATTTATTGCGCGAACGTGAATGTGAGATGGGAGTGGTTTAAACACGAGGAGAGCGAGATGCTAAGGTATCATGGCAAGACAAATGGGAATTCGCGACTCTTCTCGCAAATTGGTGCGATCGTTGCATGAAAAACTGCTAGGAATGGATCGCGATTGGAGATGGTTCTCGGTCATGTCAGGGATCCCCTTCACTGATCTTGAGGCGAAGGTGAATCCTCTTGTACCCAGGATTCTTACGACAATGTCCTCGAGCTCATCTTTGCATCGAGTAAGCTTGTGCAAGCTGCTTCTTGGTCTCTTTTGCGTTACTTTCATCGTGAATAAAGGCATCAAAATCGCAGAGAGAACATATTGACCTGATTGTACGGAGCAAAGCCTCCCATTCCCCTTGCAATAGCTTTGGCTGAGAGTTTGGAAAGAGCATTGGCCTTCATACTTGCAACAGCTTCTAGACACAGGACTCGCCATCGACTCGAGCCACGTTCACTTCATCACCGTCCTAGTGCTCCGTGTTGGAATTATTTGAAGCCATTTTGTCTTTTGCGTCTCTCATAGATGGTGAAATCCCATTGGCTGAAATGGGCAGGTACATTTTCAGGTTACACTTTATATAATTTTGTATGGGCATATTTGTTTTAGGTAACCTTATATAATACACGTTTCATTTTTCTCCCTTTCAACATAAGCACCGGTTATGGAAATTGAAGAGACGAAACCCATCCTTTTGTACTTGATAATGTTAAAATACGACGATATGTTGAAGTATGACGGTATTAGCATCATCGCACAATTCCCGGAAATAGGTGTACTCAACTTTATAGTTTAAGACTGACTATAATTACGTTAAGTCAAATATATTCACTTTTTCATTTTCTCTTATTGTGACTCGTCGTTTCTCGCGATTTTTTCTGTGGTACATCACGTTTCGCTGCCCTATACCAAGTGGAAGGGAATTTACTTAGCGGATCTCGCGATACGTTTGGAGCTGTGGAGATTACGTTCACGTATTACGTTAGGGATCTCACGTTTATTGATTATTACGTGGAAGTGTGGATATCTCATATTAAGTTTACGTTATCTGTGGATTTCTCTTACTACTCACTATGATAAAACACGCCCAGGGAGCCACATGCGCTTTGAAAAGTCGGATGAACAACTCCGTCAACCGTACGGAAGAGCTCAAACGACTGCTCTCCCTGATCCACCGTCAACAGCAAATGCAAAAAGAAGCGCTCGCCACTCGTCGGCGGTACAAAATACATGCGACCCACCGATGCAGCCCCTCGTTGGCGGGTGACCAAGCTTTTGCCTGAACTTTCCAAACGTGGTCCTATGGAAAAATCTTTGTAGAGAACATGTTGCGAGTCCTTGTGCTCGGCATTGTAGGCAAAGTAAGCCATTAATTTCGTGCGCTTCCAGCAGCACGTTCCGCCACTTGCGCGAGATCTTCATCGTCGAGAAACAGAACGTACTCGGCCTTTTGGCTAAGATCAAGTGTAGTATCTGTTCTAATCAGTGTGAAAACTGGTTTCCGCCGATTTCGGTGGTCGTTTCACATTCATTTTTGGACATCCCTATTGCGACTAGCTTGCTAGCTGCGATTGGGCGGTTTCCGGGTGCTTGCACTTTACCCCGCGAGACCAACTACTCCTTTCCATTTAATACACTATGTGTTGCCCGGGAAGGTGCACTACCAACCGCATCACCAGCGGCCACTCGCAATACATTCTGAAAAAAGAAGAGAATCAACAGTCTCGGCGGGACTCAAATACCTTGCATCCAGGTACTGTTTAATCTCGTTAACAGGGCCGTCCATATCAACCGCAGCACAGTCTAGACCCTTGTGCAAATACTTGAAAAGGTATTTTACACCGTGAATGCCAGCGAAAACTTCGACACCATCAAACGTTTTCGCCATCAAAGGATTTTGGGGAACCACCCATCTATTGTCATATACAAACCTCCGGGGGTAAGCTGAAACGTCCGGCCATCATTCCGCCGGCGATAGGTGGCGCCTTTCTCTCCTATGGTCGTCTCCTCGCAGAGGGGGAGAGGGTACCGTTTCTAGTAGATGCCGTCCTTGATGCACGGTGCATTTGGGTACACTGGTCCGCACGGTTCATAGAGCAGGCACTTTATGATCGTACCCCGAAAACGTCGATGTTCTCCGGCAATGGGTTTTCAGCCTACACCAACCGGTCTATGTCGTCGACCGTGTGTATCTTCTGGTATGCTTCGAAGATCAAAAGGAGGTGGATAAGAGGTAAGCCACGTTTGTGGTACTCTCGCGTCTAGACATTTCCAATGACTTTTGCAAATAACCCCTCCTTCACCACGCCCTTAAGTAGGTCCTTAACCTTTAGGTTAAAAACGCGCGCCACCTAATCTGGCCGGTCCGCTTCCTTCTGTCCTGGGAGAAGTTCTGCTATGATTTCCCTCCACTTGGGGTTGGAAGTGATGGTGAAAAGGGCGTCCGGAATACCGTGAGGCCTGACGATGCCCATGGCGTTCTGTTACGCTTGTTGCATAAAGCGTGGCGATCCGTGGAAACTAGCTGGTAGGACGACGCGGCGTCCAACTTGTGCTGCATTAAGTCGACTTCCCCAGCAAATTCCTCGGTACAATTCGCTTCTAATCTTGTCCTGGTTGTGGACTAAGAAGTTGAGGTTGTTCTGTTCCGTTTGGGCAGCCATGTCTGCGACATACTGCTGGAATAGGCGTCCGACGGGATGTATCGACGATTATTCGCGGAAGGGGGTCCGGATCTACAGACGGTAGGCGTAGGAAGCCTTTATTGTTACACGTCTGTTTTGCTGGAGCTGGAGTATATTTTCCGTCCACCCCTCCTCGCCTGCCAGGAAAATAAGCGGGATCGTCCGCCGGCGAGATGGCTATCATGTGGAACAAAGCCCCTCCTTGACGCGGCACGACGACGTCCCTGTGCCCCATCTCTCCGGGGAGGATCATCTCGACCTCGTCTGCGGTCGGCGCATTGTACCTGCGCGGATAACTATCGTTCCCATTGTTCCTGCACGCAGCTCCTCCGCCAGGTTCTCAGCTAAACGCTCTGCGGCTCGAACAAATACGTCATGTACGGGTTGGCTTGGCCAAGTATAGCCCGAAGTGCGGCCAGATGCGCAGGGTTGAGGCTTAGGTTTTGCATCTCCCGGTTGGGTCCCTCGTTTCTGGCGTCGTAGTCGTACACCTGTAGAAACCGAAAAGTCCCTCCCTCCACAAGCTCCAACCACCAATTATGTGGTACTAGTCTCCTTGAACCCGGTACGTGTGCACTCTCGGGACGAGCTGGAATCCCACGCTTTGTACCCGCGTGGGCGTAAACGCGAAAGCGTCGTTCTAGGATCGAATGTTATCACGCAACGCTCGGTTCCCAGACTCTTGGAGCATTGCTAGGTATTCCGATTGCGTGCGGATGGGGTAGACTCACTTTCCCGTCGGCGCAACACTTGCTGTATTTTGGTCAATGAGCGAATAATTCAATCACAAAGTTTCAAATGACCCTGTCAGAAAAAGAGTAAAAAGCAAAAAATAGCCAATCCCAAAAAAAAACGGGAAAAAAATCCAGCCAATCACTAATTTTCGAACCCATAGACAGACACCATATTTTTAACGGAAATTTACAAAAAAGGGAGTGATTTTGAAAATAACTACAGATAGGGGTACGATTCAAGAATATTTACAAATAAGGGAGTGATGTCACTGCAAATTTGCGTGGTACGTAAAGTTCAAGCATTGCGTGTCATACAGATACTTCTTGCGCCAGAACATATGATTTTATGTCGCGATCAATTGTCGAATCGGCTCGGGCGCAATCACGTGGGCTACACTGCTCAAATGCGCCAGTTTGAGGATATCTTCCTCTTTAGACGAGCGCAAAATGCTACCACAAGTACAACGCTATAGAAACTGACAAATGAAGCACTGGTATTACTGACACGATGCTTCGAAGACACGCGAGTGTAAAATAACATGAAGCTGCTCCGTTTCTTCATTTTTGCGGGAAGGGAAGAACCCTCCTTCAGCGACAAAGATCCATTAACGCAGCCAAGATGAGAAGAAGTTGATTCCTCTCCACCAAAGCACTCTTCAGGAATTTGGGCCGGATCAAACGGCGTCACCATTGTATCGTTAAATTCATACCACTGAGCTTTGCCACCTATCAATTTCCTTAGAGGGGAGTTTAGCAATGAGTTGGTGGATGAAGGTAATCGTTACAGTGAGAGGTTTGAGACTTTTCACTTCATTTTCGTGCCCGTTCAAGATCGGAAGAATCTAGAAGAGTCATTGGATGGGTGGGTTGAAGGCGAGAAAGTTCGCTACACATGGGAAAAAGGTTCCGCCATGAAGGGAAAATTTGGAACTAGTGTTGATCACGAAGAGGATGAAAAGTTGACGCTGGAAACGCACAAGCGAATTCAATCGGCAGGATGGCCAGTGTCTTTGGTTATCCGATCGCGCAACTCGGACACGAATGAAGTTCGCCTAAAGTGATACCTAAAAGGTGCTGCAACTCGACCACTTTTAGTGCGGCCTTGTGAGGAGTGCGATCGGCGCGGAGTGCGGGGGAGAGTGCAGAGCGCATATAGGCGATTTAGACCACGTCATACGGTAATGGAGTAGCCGAAGATGTAGCAGGTGCGTATACGCACGGTGCGGCTAGCGCAGAGAGGAATACTTTCCTAAAGCGGCGATACGCCGCTACTTAGCCGATACGCCCTTATAAAAAGGCTTAGTAAGAGGTCGCTCTCTTACTCGGGGCCAATATTCCCTTGGTTTACGAGTTAGTAGAGACTAACGCCTTAATACAAGGCTTCCCTTAGAAAGGGGGTACTTAAGGGAAGGTATTCCCTTTCACTATAACACTCACTGCGCGCGCGACCGGTCGAGGCCGTGTGCCTAGCAGTCTTTAGTGTGATTTGTAAACTGATTTTTATGTATTATGTAATTAGCCTAAATTAATTAAACTAATGTAAACTATATGTAATACTAAGTAGAACTAACTCAATTCGTACCTAGCCGAAATGTAATGTACACCACCTGTGTACGAACACGTGGCAGGCTTCCACGCCTTCACTAAGGTCTCCTGACCTGATTGGCTGAAATAACCAATAGGTCCAAAACTTTCGGATCGGTCAATACTTGTCCTCAACCGTTGTGTACCTACGTACACCACGTGACCAAATGTAACCCTGTTACAGAAGAGGCTTGGAAGGTCTTGAAGCAGCTCACATTGAACGAGGAGATGGAGAAGATAATGCGTTCATTGAACGGTGTGTTAGTAATTGATGGCTCCATCCGTAACAATCCGAGCTCATTTGACTGGGATACGCTTTTAAGCTCATCGTGCCCTCCAAAATTATTGTATCATTTTGAATTGGTGGAGCAATTTGCGTTGTGTAGTGACGGGCGCCTTGATGATGACGATGTTGGACGGCGTGAACGAGCGACGTGGCAACGTGAGAGCGTGGAGCGTGAGAGCTAGGAGCGTGAGAGCGAGCGAAGTGGCAGTGTGAGAGCGAGCAACGTGGCAGGGTGAGAGCGAGCAACGTGTCGTGGCGTGCAAATTTGCAGTGACATCACTACCCTATTTTTAAATATTTTTGAATCACTCCCCTATCTGTAATTATTTTCAAAATCACTCTCTTATTTGTAAATATTTTTAAATCGCTCCCCTATCTGTAATTATTTTCAAAATCACTCCCTAAATATTTTTAAATCACTCCCCTATCTGTACTTATTTTCAAAATCACTCTCTTATTTGTAAATTCCCGTATTTTTAAATATATAGATGATACAATAAGTGATTGCGCAATCCATGTAATCACTACATGCACTCATTATATTTCCGATCCAGATGCAAAGATCGTAGCCGATAATTTTTTGCTTAAAACCATATAACATGATAATATATACTACATTACTTAACTGTTATATGACAGTTAGAGCAAACTGTAGTTTGGAAGCTTTCCGCGTTGTGGAAAAGATGTCTTGAAAATATTCATTATTACGGTTTATACCAAAAACCGGGTATATGTATCTTTTCATTTATAGCAATGATAATTTTTTTCGTACTTTTGAGAGATAAGGTAATGTACCTAGAAGTATTAGAACCTATTATTAGGTACGATAAGTAGTGTAGGAACACGACAGATAAAAGTTCGCTATAACTTCAACTCATATGCATATTTCATGTTAGGATAGCTAATCACTTCTCAATAAACATTTGATTGATTAAGTACCTGACTGGGTTATCTTCTTTTACTGTTTGCGAACTGTCTTGGGGTGTTGCTTTCATTGTTAACGGAATATTGGTTGCGATAAAATTAACAAAAGACGAATTCAGTATATTGAAGGCATTATTAAACGACATATACGACTCTAGTTTCTACGAATATACGCTACTATGGCAATAAAACATTTCAAGACGATGTTTTGTCGAATTTACATGTAGCCATTTTTGAGCTTTGGATGAACTTTAAATTCAAGATACGGGAACGAATTGGCCCATAATACATATGGATACGTGTGGGAAGATTTCAAGTTAAAATCTCTTAGTGATTTTAAGACTTCGATTTTTTTCTATATCGAGCGGCAGACGCTACACGCTTAACTATACATATACTATCTGATCAAAAGTCTTAGGTCAGATAGTATATGTAACAGGACTTATCCTGTTACAGGCTTACACTGTGTTGTGCGAGGAAGCGCGCGATATAAAAGGGGTAGGATTAGTTGATAACAACTAATCCTATACTAAAAGTAAATATAAATATTTACTTATGTCCTAGAACGCAAAATTAAGAGTGTTTATTTAATGGGTGGTTAGCTGCTAATAGTATAGTAACTACCTAATTAATATAATAATATCAAGTATTCAACTAACTGTACTATTAGTTAACCTGCAAGATTCGGTATTTATACCGAATCGACTTTTCCTCCGTATATTATAATTATTTATAATCTCATATTTAAATTTCAGACAACGCGTCTGAAATTTAACTGTGATATTCTAACTTGAATATCAATTATGTAATGGCACCCCATTACATCACCCCCCACTTAAGGTGGTTGGCCAATAATAATTCTTATTTTGGCCAATCATGGGTGGCACTTGGTGGTCGTTCTCATTTACCAACTGATTGACCATCGACTCGATGGTCAAAGCACGCGGCGGCGCTCTAAAGAGCGCTGCTGAAAACATCGAAGGAGCTTCTTCCTCCGCCTCAGCACTAGGTGCTGAGGTGTTGAGTGACAACAGTGACGCTGCTAATGCAGCGTCAACTACGCAAAGGTTGTGGTGGGGTCAAGTTCGAAATCGAAAACATTAGCATCGATAACCTGACTACCACCATCGCGCCCAGCCTTCCAACTTTCGGAGGGGGTACTCCGCCGACCACTACTCGATATCTGGTCCGATCGTCTGCTGCAAGCAGACGACCGGTCGTCATCAGAACCCACTTGGTCCGATTGTTTAGTGTCCATCTCACCTTGTGCACCCGATGGAATGGGCTAGTTACACACTCGGTGGATCGGGATCGCAGATTGGATCGAAGCGGTCTTGAATATAGAAGACCGATCTGGGTAGGTATCTCTGGGGCGGAACTCTTCACCCCAGACACAAACAGACCAAAAACACTTCCAAGAGATAACTTCCAATAGGTCGATCGTCCAAACGATCAAGACCTGACCAGTACGAAATAATAGAGGGTAGACAGACCGTTCCGGTCTAGTTCCTGACCAATACGAAATAAGACCAAAACCGGTCTAGTTTCCAACCAATATTAAAACAAGCCAATATGTCCGCGTAGAGACCCAATATGCTCGTGAAACTCCACAAACGATATCTCCACTCCAAGACCAATCCAGTGAATAGCACGTTCCAAACGTACTTGAGTTGAGGTGTTGAGATCGCCAAATCGTACTCCCGTCGAGGGACTTCCGGTAGGCCAAAGTGCGCGTGGGGCGCTTCTAGAACGGGTATAATAGGCGAGAGGGGATAATTCGACCCTCTTCCCCCAAACACTCCGCGGCGGGCGGAGGCGTCTAATATACGAAAAGGGAAGAACGGAGACCCCTAGCTGTGGTGAGAACCAAGACCAAAGGATTTCTACTTAGAAAAATCCTGCAACCAAAAGACTTCTTACTTGGAAAAACCACAACTAAAATACTACTACCCTATAGTCCCTAAATGTACCCACACAAAAATATGTAAAATACCCAAAGTCGGGTGACTCACCAAAACTTGCGTTCTTGACACTTCTTGAGTCTGATAGGCTGAAAAAAAACCTTGTTTAAACCAATCCGAAATTAGACGAAATGCCTTGACGAAACTTGACCAGAAGTGTGCCAAATTTTGGGAACGCTTCTCCACAGCCGCCCCCGAGTCAGAACGTGTCGCACAACGACAACGGTCTGACCTCGTCCATCAAATTCAGTTAAACCTTGGTCATTCAGACTTTTTCGACATGGAGCAACCATCTTCTTCATCCGTTCCAGGTACTTGCACTGCTGGACTTGACCTTCTTGTATTTCCTTAACGACCGTTCTTGTAGGCACCTCGCATACCACGTCATCGCATGTCACTTCGCCCGTCCGGTCAGTCCGGTCTGGAAGCTCCCATCGTTCTACTGCACCTCAGACATCGGCAGGGCATCAGACCGGGACCGACGCGCAGTTGCAATACGCACTTAAAGAAATCGCACGTCTCCAGGAGCAGATTGCTCAACAGGCGACACAACGTAAGCATGCATGTCCGGTCTTCACCTTGGACCTGTTCTAACCTTCGTTTGTCTTCATCCCGTATACCTCCTGGCATCAGCAAGGCGATCAATGCCCTGCTTGCCGCCGATCGGCAGTCGAACATGCATGAACTCCAGCTGCGTCAGATTTTGAACGGACCAATAAACGCGCGCAATAGGTTGACCCGGTTGGAGGCTCATCAGCTTCATCTTCGGGAGCAGCTTGTGCTGGTCCAACAGCAGCAAGCGGAAGACCTGCTTGACCAGACCACGTTGAGCATTCAAAGCGAATATCTCTAGAGGCGTCTCACCGAGCTCCGAATTTCGATTCAAGACCAGACCGAGGAGGTCCGGTCTTGTGAACGCAAGTCGAACGATTGGACGCAGGCAGTGAACGGTCGTCGGGCGGTATTAAAAGAATGTCATCAGCGCTTGGTTGACCTGTTGCGTCCTCTTCGGCATCCGGTTGCTGCTTCCAGCGTAGACCGGTCTGCGTCGGCCGCCTTGGTGGACCTACACCGGGACCAAGACCAAGGCCGTTCATTGGCCGAAATTCTCCAGCCCGAAATTGCACACAAATCAAAGAAGCACGCGGACGCGCCGGGTATCTCGAGGGCGCGGGGCATAGCGTGCGACCCCGAACTAGTTGGGAAGCGTGCGGTGCCCCATAAGCGAGCCAAGACGCAGGCGCTTCTCGTGGGCCCAAGCTTGGACGAGGATGACGACAGTAACATCTCCAAAAATCAAGCGCCCTCGACCGCCGGTGCTTACCGTGCCAAGTATTCAGAGGTATCGTCCTGGGATGACTCCGGCGAAGACTCCGGTGATTCGGAGTTTGCTTTCCCCATCCCAACCAAGTCGCGAACAAGTCCACATGAAAGTTTTGTTCAAGTTGCATCGACTTCGGAGCAGACCAAGAAGACCGGTCCGCATGGTGGCGTTCCACCACCTCATGCGTCGACAAAGTCAACACCTACGGTCTTGCCTGGGACGTACAAGCTCCACAAAGATGCTTTGTTGGTCAACGTGACAATCGACAGTTCTTCCCTTCCGCCACGAACGCGTGAGGATACTTTGCCGTGGTCGCCAGGGCAGATCGGTTGTTTACGCCGGTCCACCCTGACCAAGCAGCTGCTGGCCCGGTCTTTCTCTCGTCCATACCATTGGATTTTCCCGCCGGCGAAGAAAGTTCCTGCCGCGTCGGAATGGCGGCCGGACTTGATCACGTCGGCACAGATCTCCTGCTTGTACGCTGACGAGTCGTGGAAGATTTTCGAGCATCCCAAGCAGGGGTTCATCTTCCACTCGACTCCGTGGGCCAATGCTTTCATGAGTCGGGTGAAATATTTTAACAAGACTCACGCTCAAGCCATCTGGGAGGCATCCCACTATCTGGTGCTTCCCCCGGAACGATTTCGGCAAGACCCTGGCTTGGCGACCATCCAGAACAAGCGCAAGCGGCGTCGGATCAGAGCGGGTGAGGCCTGGCAGTCCCTGTGCCAATATGTTTTGGACGGTATGCTGGCCCACGAGTGCGACGTCGATATGTTCTTATATCCAGTTGTACTTCATATGCCGCGGCGTCGCGTCGAGAGGACCCGGCTGCTGGCTGACGGTGGCACATGGTAGCCCGGTCTTGGGTGCACTACACCGGTCTTGGACCTCAAGGATGATTTGGTCCAACTAGACCAACAAGAACCTTGGCGTAACCAGTACCAGGACCAAGTTGAAAAGCATCCGTCGTTGACCGTCGGCCGTCTGTGGGGTGATGGCGAGTGAGGTCGTAAGTAGTCGACCAGATAACACTTAATATATATCATCGTTCTTTTTCACATGTTCGGTCATCAAATCACTTGAGCTAATTCCACCACTTTCTCCAGAGTTGAACTAGACACGTTATCACCAACCGTTCCACTTACATCGCGAAAAAACAATCCACGTTCGTCACTCCACTATTCCAATTCGTCACATATTCACAATACACAATACACAAGACACAAGACCTTCCGCCTCTTCACATCGGTCGGGAAGACCGATGCTACTGCATGTCTTGGTCTTGGTCTTCATGGGTCTGCATCACTGCGAAACGGTTCCGACTGACTCGGTCCCGTTCGAATTCTCGTAGTAGTGCTTCACAGTTCAGGTCGTACTCATCGATCCAATTTGTTTCATCATGGTCTTTCCATCGGACCAGATATTCTCGGTGGGTCCGGCCGAACCTGGTCTTCTTGACCGATCGGACATCTAAGACCTTTTTCACTTCAAATTCGTCCTTCTCCAGCGGTCTTTCCCAACTGTCCTCCGGCAGTAATGCTTCATCGAAATCAAACCGTTCTGCCTCGTCTACTAGACAGGGCATTTTGGGACGATCAGGAAATTATCGGACCAGTTTTTACTTGGACACATGTACGATCAGGAAGACCTTGTAGTCCGTGCCGGTTGTTACTAGACGGGCAGCGTGTTCACCAATCAGCTCGGAAACACGGAAAGGACCGTGCCACATGTGATCCAGCTTCTTCGCATAGCCCTCCTTCACTCGGTCTAGGTACAACCATACCCTCGCCCCTGGTTCTATACCGTGGGGTTGGACCTGGTCGTTGTTCCGGTCTGCCCGGTCTTGTGTAGCTTGACGTAACTTTTCGTTGACAATTTCTCTTTCATGCTGGTAATGTTTCTGGACCTGCATGCGCCAACGTCGAGCATCACGATCGCGGGTCCGAGTGCAGCCAATAGGTATCGCGGCTTCAAGAGTGGACCGGGGGTCCCATCCATACGCAAGATAAAAAGGCGTTTCTCCTCGGACCCGATCGGTCGACGAGTTGAGTGCAAAAACACCAGCCTTTCTGCGTATTCGTCCCACACGTTCGAAAAATTACGACCTGAACGTAACCCCTTAGAACATTCGGGTAAACTGACGGGGCGATCGCTAAGTCAATATATCTTGCCCAAACCCTTGTGGAGCGATCGAAAAGAGGAACAACGATACAATACGTAAATGCCCTTGCTCATGGTAGCGCACATTGCTTTGTGCCATCGGCTGCTCGGAAACTGTATGCACATGCGCATCTACACATCCGTCCGCACCAATGTTTTTCCTCGCTAACACGCAGCACTTTCGACCCGCGACGCTATTACGCTTTAAGGTGACGTCAAGAAGACCACAAACTAGCCAGGAAGAAACCCAAAGCAGTAGGGAGTAAGTGACGGACGTACAATGGTCTGTTGTCAGCTGTGAAAAATAGTGAATTGAAATATCTAAGTAACTATTAAATATATCAAACGAGATTCCGTGAGTAATGACGAATGAAAATGGAAATTAGGTTTATAAGAAAAATAAATTATTTGAAAACACAGATTTTTTTAATAATTCAGTTTTAGAATCGATTAAAAATTTGGGTGATTTATCAAAAGATTTACAAGAGATAAATTTAAAAGCACTAACAGAGGCTTTACAAAAACTAAATGAGAATTCAGTATCCTTATCAAAAGAAGAAATTAAATTATTAATGGAAATATGCCATCGTCGCGCTCTGTTTATGGCCCAGCATATTGTTAAACGACCGGAACACCTCGGCCATGAAACCGGGTTCTCGGTCGTGTCTGATGACCTCGCTGGCGCCGAACCTTCGGAACACGCATTCTTCGTAACTTTTGGCGATCTGCTCGGCAGACCGGGACGCACTTGCCTTCGCAATAACTAGACCGGTGAACAGGTCTACCCAGATCAGCAACTCAGTATTGCCATATGTCGATTTAGGCAGCGACGGTATATGGTCCATCGCTATCACCTGGAAAGGGTAGGTAACTTCGATATTTCCGGGCGATCGCCCCTTGATTACCGGTCTACCCTTTCCGGTCTCGCAATCCGTACAACAACCCACATATTTCTGTACACTTCGGAAAAGACCTCTCCAGTGAAAGTGGGACCTGATCTTGTGATACGTTCTGCCTATGCCCTGATGTCCCCCTTCTAGACTCACATGGTAGTGATGGAGGACATCCGGCTGCAGCAACTCAGGTATCACCAATTTCGCCAATCGGTCCCGGTCTGCACTGTCTTGGTCGGCATCGCGGCAGTAATATAGTAAACCAGCCTCATCCACTTCGTAACTGTCTGCGATCTTGGCACATTCTTTCGCTTGACCATTCGTCAACTTAGACAATTCACCGCGCAGGTAGGTCTTCAAATTCACAATCCATTCTTCTTCGTCCTGCGCCTTGAGGATCCGTTCTGCCCTTAGTCGTTGCACAACAGATTCACTCAACCGTTCCTTTGGGAACGGTTGGTGGGACTTCCGAGCTTTTGGTCTAGTCGCGACCATCACATGCACCTGATCCGGAGCGTTCTTGGGTCCGATCACCTCGGGGAGCCTGTTTATATTCATCAATTCATCAAGAATGGCCTCCTCGGTGATCGTAGCCCCGGTCTGGTCTCGCATGGCCTTGGTCGCGAGGTAGTCGGCGCTTCTGTTCCAGTCCCGTTTCACGTGCAACAGCTCGTGGTTGGGATGGCCTTTCAATGCCTTCATTACCCGATCATTTAACGACCTCAGCCGTGGAGCCTTGCAGTCGATCTCTCCGGTGATCTGCCTGATCACTAGGTTGGAGTCATCACATATGATGACTCGCCCCTTCTCTTGCGACGACAGCAGGTCCAGACATAGAAGTAGACCTCTGTACTCCGCCTCGTTAACAGTAATATCCGTCGTGAAATCGGCAGCGGCTGCAACTATAGACCATTGTGGCAACTTCCACAATATGGCACTACAGGCGCCGACCTTCTTCTTCACGCTTGCTGATCCGTCAAAACTTAAGACCAAGAGCTCTTCATCATGGTCGACGGTCGGTGGCGGTCTCGAAACTGACTGCCGAGGTTGCTTCCTCGGGGGAATCGCTATCAATGCCTCGTCCACTTCAGACCGAGGGGTGATACTGGCAGCTAATGTGCCCAATATCTCTTCCTCGCCCCTGGTGCACTTAACGACCTCGAGGGTACACTGCGACAAGACCGCCGACCATCTGCCTAGAAGTCCGTCCATCCCATTGGCTGATAATAGCCAGGCCAAAGTAGACCGCCTTGACAGGACCTTTATAGGTCGCCCGACCAGCAGGTTGTAACACACATCCAGAATTAGTAGCAACGCCAGAACTTCTTTCTCGACAATTCCATAGTTCACTTCATTTCGCTTCAGCGTTCTGCTCGTGAACGTGACCAGATGGTACACACCATCATGATCTTGTACTAGAGTGGCCGAAATGGCCCACTGACTAGCATGACTAGCATATACAATAATGGTCGGGAACTTTTCGGGAGCGAAATGCTTGAGAATCGGTGCCGTCACCATCTTAGCCTTCAACATACCAAAAGAAAACTTTGCACGCTTCATATGGTCTTCGGCCTCCACTTGCGGACAATCTGCAGCAAGACCAGAGTCGGCGCCCCTATGTAAAGTTGCCCGGTCTTCTTCGCGCAACATATCGTAGTCCACCTCCCGGAGCTCATACAACACAGCCGCGTAGATAGCAAAATCTTCGATGAAGCGGCTGTAGTAGTTTAAACTTCCTAGGAAGGACTGCATTGCCTTCAGAGACTTGGGAAACGGGAGGTTGCTTAACGAATCCAGGTCCTTAGGATTATCCTCTAGACCATTTTTCGAGACCATATGAACTAAATAGGCGACCTTGGACATACCCCAAAAACTTTTTAAGGCGCTGATAGATAGGTTCCAGCGGTCGCATGTCTCCTACAATCGTTCAACCTTCTCGCACAGATCGTTCCATGACGAGGCAGGTATCAGAATGTCGTCGATGTACGACCGCCTCCCTAGAACGGACGGCCTTCTTTCCCGATCGGGTTCACCCTCTCTAAACACATCATAATTTTCAACGGGGTCCCGATCGGTCTTGATCTTGAAGTGTCCGTACAATGCGTTATCTATCAGCGTTTAATAGATTTGGGGCGCGTTATTCAGACCGAACGGCATACGGTTCCACTCGAAAAGACCAATCGGTGTCACAAATGCGGAAATCTCACGGTCTCGATCAGTCATCGAGACCACCCAGAATCCACTTGCCATGTACAGCGAACAATACCACAAGGTATTGTCCAGGTCTTCCAACAAATCATTAATCAGCGGCATCGGGTACACCATAAGTTTAGTTGACCGATTTACCAGCCGATAGTCGATGCACAACCTAATGTCGACGCCGTTCTTCTTGATAACAATTACGATCGGCGAGGCCCATGGCGAGGTCGACGGTCTAATAATTTTGGTAGCCAAAATTCCTTTGATAAGATCAGAAAGCTTTTCCCGGTACTGTGGCGCCACGCGTCGACATCGCTGAGCAATCGGCTTGGCATCTCCAACGTCAATATCGCAAATCGCACCACGGGCTGCAGGTGGTAAGGCATTGCCCTTTCCGATCAGCAGATGTCTTTTCTTCCATATTATGTTCTTCAACTGCTCGATCTGGTCTGGACTGTTAAGGTCTTGATCACCCACTTGTAAATCATCCATTGTAACTTTGGGAGAGTCGGCAGACACTTCAGGGAGGACTGCCTTTTGGCTTTCCAGCTCCTGAGTGTACTGTTCCCCGCCTTCATGTATACAGACTTGTTCATCTTCTGGGGTGATATCACCTAGACCATCTGGACCGGCTGAACGTCCCTGGTCTTGATCGACGGGCTGTCCTTCACTGATATCGGTCTGATTAGGAATACCTTCATGGTCCGACCTAGCGACTTCATGTTCCCCTTCTTCCGGTTCTTGCTCCGCTGTCGCCTGGTCTTGTGCTGACACCACGTTGACTAGCATAGGCTCGTCTACTTGATGGTCCACCGTTCCTGGTGACTGCGGCGCCTTTCTTCGGACAAGCATCTTTTTTGGGGTGACATAACTTGGTCTTTCCACTAAGGTGAGGTATCTTCTTCCACCTACCCATCATCGCTGATAAGATCGGTGGTCGATTGGTACACCAGGTTTTTCCACTCGACATACCGCCTCGACCCAATCGAGACGAACCCCATCTTCCTTGGTACCTTCCCTTATGCTAACCACATGCCGACAATAGTGTTATTGTCCAGTGTCAGCGGCTTGTCACCGATATTGGTAACACGGACAAAATCACGTCTACCAGCACTCTTTACGAAGGTCGAGACCCACCGATCGCCCCTGGTCAACCACAACTTCCTCGAACGAAAACCTTTCTCAACCGGGTTATCGGCAGACCGACCAACTGGGATATTGAGGTCTTGGTCCCACCGGACCAGATCGGTATACGAACCATACAGAGGTCTTCGACCAGCCAACTGGACCTGGACCTCATCCGGGAGCGTAAGCACTCCATGTGGCAGGTCTAGGCGAATACCAGCTGGGACCATGAAATCCATTCCTAGTAAAGCGTCTTGACCAGCCAACTTTCCAACCCAAGCGCTGAAAAAGTAGACCAGCGATCCCGACAAAGTAATTTTCACACGCGTTCTTCCTTCGGTCATATAAGAGTTTTCGCCGATCCCGACGCATTCTTGTCTCCGGGTATCGTCTATACGACATCGACCTTACGAGCAAAGGCGGAGTCGATTATCGATACTTCAGCTCCAGAGTCGAACAACATCGTCGCCTTCTGGTTATTAATCTTGCCACAGGCTTTCGCCTGCTTGAACCATTTATCAGGCGCGTGACACTTCCAGTATCCGCGGGATTCTCCAGGCAGCAAGTCCAACTTCATAACCACCTTAGTCCGGGAGTACTCATCGGTCTTCAGACTGTATACCGGATGGTCTCGGTCGACGCAATTTGGAATAGAACGTGTGTTGTCGGTCTTATCCTCCTTGCCGACATATGCATAGATGTGAACCGTAGAACGCTCGGCTCGATCCAGATTCCAACCTGGCGAGCGTTTTAGTTTAACATCTTTTCTGCGTCCGGCGACAGCATCCCCGCGTGCTTGTCCGTCACGTACCACTTGCGCATCATGTAAAAAAATTCTTCAATCTTGCAGTGGCCGGCCTCGTGGATCTCTCCACATGACTTGCATACGAAGAGGCAGTGGTCCGTCGGGTGGCCGCGTCTCTCTCACTTCTTGCACACCATCTTCTTCCAGCAGTTTGGACCATCATGTTTTCTCGACCAACAGTGGGAGCACTTCTGACGAGGTAGGTCTGGATCGGACTTGCTTCCGCTCCTTCCCTTCCGGTCCACCTGGTCGGACTTCGACTTGGTCTTCGGGGAAGGTCCCGCAACATAGACGTAACGATACTGGTCTCCATCCGATGACTCCTGGCTGGATGGACTTCCACTTTCCCCTTCTGACCCCGTGCTGTCATCAGCTACAATTTCCTTGACCGCTCGGGTCGGTCTGGTCCAAGGTCTCTTGACCGGATCGGTCTGGGTCTTGGAACGATAGCGACCTGATCCACCAGCGGTCTTCGCTCTCATACTACGCGACTGTTGTAACGTCCGCAGGGTCTGTTCGGCTTCGCCCGCATCCTTAAGACGCAGTAGAGTAAGCTGGTCCGCCAGTTCTTGATCGTCAAGGGTACTAATATAGTGACGCACATGTTCTAAGACGGCACCGTTCGGCGTGTTATTCTCTTTGATTGTTATGCCGGCGCGAAGTGCAGCCACGTTCAACCGATGCAAATACTCGATCGGTGTTTCGTCGGCCCGCTTCTGCATATGGTGGTACTTACGGGCGCTTGAAAATCCGGAGTTACAATATTGACCTTCAAACTCCGCACATAACAGGTCCCAGTCAGACCGGACGCCCCGACCCAACTGTTGAATCCAGTTCGCAGCCGGTCCTTTTAACAAATCCCGGAAGATTAAACAACGTTCGCTTTTTGGGTTCTGGGCTCGCAGGAACGCAGACTTGACCCGACTGAACCAAGACCGGGCATGGTCTTCATCAGCATCCTTGCCGTTGAAGTCCTTGAGGTCGGTCGTCTCGGCCATACGGATGCGCGGAATCGCAGCAGATCCAAAGTCGTAGGCAGTAGTGGAGGCTAGGTTAGCCTTGCGCACCTTGCCTGCGCCTGTACCATCTGACCCACCATGGTCGTCAAGACCGCCGACCGACTCCATATCACAGTCACTTGTCTTAATTGGTCTACGCGGTCTTGCCGGTTGCGGCTTGCGCCTTCCCTTGCCGGTTGGTTTATCACTTCTAATAGGCTTATCCATAGATGTTACCGATTCCATATCCACATCTTTGCAAACATTGACACCTTGACAGGTAGACCGGTCTTGGACATGTGGGCACATAGGTGGTCTAACCCGTTCTTCCATGAAACGTTGCATCATCGTCTCAAACATGGCTTGGACGTTGGCTGGCGTCATGGGCAACGTGTTGATACCCTCCTTTTGCGGAACTGAGGCCTGTGGGGATTGCTGGATCCCCGACTGGCAAGCAGCCCCTTGCTGCCGCATGTCCTTTTTTTGTTCAGACCGGGCATGGTCCACCCCCATGGTCATCCGCTCGACATCGGTCTCCAACTCTGATGAGCTGTTAGAAGCCGGTGGAGACTGGTAGATCGATTTATCATCGGAACCAATGTCAACAAGCTCTGTGGAGGCTTCGGCGACCTTCATTGCCGTGGTGGGAGTTGGGCGGCGAACCGCCCCCACCAGTGGCACAAAACGGTCGTGGAGGTCCGACATCGACGCCTCCAGTCTCCAAGCATCAAATTCAAACAATTTATTGACACCGGCGGGGTTCTGCATTTTAATGCCAACCTCCGCGAACATCGCCACCAAATTCTTGACGAGCAGTAATGGTCGATAACTCTGGATCGGCTCGGTAGTGGGACCGAGAAGACGGTCGGGGATATGGAGGTCCAACACCCGAAAGACCTGCTTTTGGCGAACAAATCGCTTCAATTCAAAAACATAATACATCTTGTCCAGGTCTTGTTCGGTGATAGCCTCATCCCCGACCTTCGACTTTTCTTCGAAGTCGTCTTCGTCGGGTGGCATTCCAAGCCCTTTTCTGGACACCTTGGGGACTTTGGGGACTTTAGGGAGGTAGACCGGATAGTTCCAGTCAGCCTCCAAGTAATTTTCATCTTTTGGTTTTCCATCAATTTTTTCATTCATATACATAGGATCAGGACCAAGGTCCTGATCCTTTCCGGAACTATAGCAAGACCTGCTATAGTCCCGATCGGCACCGGTGGGATCCTTTTGGGGAGGAAAAAACTTATTAATCCCGATCGGCACCGGTGGGATCCTTTTGGGGAGGAAAAAACTTATTAATCCCGATCTGGTCCTCCGCCAGGCCAGATCGGACATCGCCATCTTTATCAACAACGAGAACGTAAGGCGATAGCCTTTCCTTACGTCCTCTCCAGAACGACTCCATATTCAAATCATTCAAATCTTCGAATCCAATTTTTGATGGAATATCAGCACGGTGATATCCACGATCACCAAGTGATCCGGGCACGCGCACCATTGTAGTGGAGTCAAGTTCGAAGTCGAAAACATTAGCATCGATAACCTGACTACCACCATCGCGCCCAGCCTTCCAACTTTCGGAGGGGGTACTCCGCGGACCACCACTCGAGATCTGGTCCGATCTTCCGCTGCAAGCAGACGACCGGTCGTCATCAGAACCCACTTGGTCCGATTGTTTAGTGTCCATCTCACCTTGTGTACCCGATGGAATGGACTAGTTACACACTCGGTGGATCGGGATCGCAGATTGGATCGAAGCGGTCTTGAATATAGAAGACCGATCTGGGTAGGTATCTCTGGGGCGGAACTCTTCACCCCAGACACAAACAGACCAAAAACACTTCCAAGAGATAACTTCCAATAGGTCGATCGTCCAAACGATCAAGACCTGACCAATACGAAATAATAGAGGGTAGACCGACCGTTCCGGTCTAGTTCCTGACCAATACGAAATAAGACCAAAACCAGTCTAGTTTCCAACCAATATTAAAACAAGCCAATATGTCCGCGTAAAGACCCAATATGCTCGTGAAACTCCACAAACGATATCTTCACGCCAAGACCAATTCAGTGAATAGCACGTTCCAAACGTACTTAAGTTGAGGTATTGAGATCGCCAAATCGTACTCCCGTCGAGGGACTTCCGGTGGGCCAAAGTGCGCGTGCGGCGCGTCCAGACCGGGTATAATGGGCGAGAGGGGATAATTCGACCCTCTGCCCCCAAACACTCCGCGGCGGGCGGAGGCGACTAGTGTACGAAAAGGGAAGAACAGCGACCCCTAGCTGTGGTGTGAACCAAGACCAGAAGAGGTTTCAGCCACTTATCCGAAAGCTAAAAGATTTCCTTACTTAAAGGTATAACCTCTGTCCTAAAAGGTAAAACCACAACTAAAATACTACTACCCTATAGTTCCTAAATGTACCCCCACAAAAATATGTAAAATTCCCAAAGTCGGGTGACTCACCAAAACTTGCGTTCTTGACACTTCTTGAGTCTGATAGGCTGAAAAGCCCCCCCCCCCCTGTTTAACCAATCCGAAATTAGACCAAATGCCTTGACTAAACTTGACCAGAAGTGTGCCAAATTTTGGCCACGCTTATCCACAAAAGTGTAGGTGGTACTTTACGCGCTCTCTGTGCTATAGGTGAGTTATCTCCAACATCCACACGCAAACTACGCCTGTAGGTGCTGGCGGTAACGCATTAACAGATCTTATGAAACCATCGGCATACTTATACAGTAGTGTACGTAGACTATCTTCCTGTTCCTTGGTAGTAACCCCTGGCTCTCCTATATCTGCAGTAGCTATATCGAGTCGTTTTGATGAACCTTTTTACACTTCAGGAATTAGCGCTAGCTGTTCTTCCATAGCTTCAGCTGACATTTCAACTCCTTCATGCAGGTGGAACTCTCTCTCCAATTTCGTTTGATCTACCTTCAGTGGGTCTATGGCATCCATCACATAAAAAACGGGGTTTATCTCCAACCATCCTTACTTCATGTACATTATTCCAGTTAATCGGCATACCAGTACTCCCCATCATTTGTTTATACACTTGTAGAGAGTCCTCAGAGACTATATCCTCTTGTGTCATCATGGTAATGTTTTTTCCATGGGAATCTGAAAACTTTGGTATTTCATATTCAGAATTACCCCTGCTTTCACCAAACAAATATGTGCCAAGTATTGCTAATGCATGTAATCAATATTGGCGACCCAAATCTCACAGTTGAATATCACTGATGGGCTCACTCGTATCTTGACAGTAGCCACACCTATTACGCCAATCGTACTGTCCGTCACACCACAAAAGCTAGTTGCAGTATCGAACAATCGAACTACTATTGTAACTTCCTCGCCACATTGGTATGCAACACTGATATATTCGCACCAGAGCCTAGCATAAATGGCAACTCCAAACCATCAGTTGCTTCATTCACATAAACTTGAGTTGCAGGCTAATTTACTTCAGTCGACCGATGCCATCCAACTCGCTCTCCCATTCTTTTATTTACCAGCGTGACATATGCTGAGGTCTCCGTTGCTCCATCAATTGTCAACTTATATTGCTTGATACTGTTATCAAAAGTAGCTTGTTCATCCATTTCTCTTGCATTTTTTATTTTCTTGATCCTCGTCCAGAATGAGTGATCCATTCATGCAACATGTATAATTTCTTTTCATTTCCGTATTGATGCAGGGTGACAGCGGTGTCGTTTCCACATTACTCGACCATCCCCCTTTCTCTTGATAGTGGTTGCAACGCACTGTAGGGTTAGGTATTTAACTGATCCACCACCTGAGCTATTGTCAGCTCCACCTATTTCAGCTTATTGCGTATTTCATCCATTTCTTCAATAAATTTCTGGCAATAATATTTCACATCATGCCCAAGGGTATCACAGTGTTCACACTTCAGTAATTTCCAGCACTTATTCATTTCGTGACCCTTTCGATTGCAATGTTCACATACCACACCACTGTCTGTATTGGGGTTCGTATTATGCCGCACACTTCTATAATCATACGCAGGTCGCATCGGCTGCATGGCATGTACTTTCCCGCCCATCATATGTACGCTGGGTTGTGGGTCTTCGTACATCACCTCAGCGCTCATGCGTGTAACTGTTTTCTTCCCATGTATCGTAAGGAGCGTCTCATGCTTCGTCAGCACCCTATCCAAATCTTCAATACTCACGAGCGTCATATGAGTTAGAAGAGCGCGCAATTCGTGCAGCGCCTGGCGTCGCAGGAAACGTGTATTTGATTTGTGACTTTTCGACAAAAACCTAGCAAATTACATATATTCATATTATTAGCTTAAGTACTTAATTTAACACTAATAAAATAACTTTGGATTTCGATTGGTTTCGCGAGCGTGATTGTGTGGAAGTTAGTACACCAAGTTACGTGTGGAATTTTCTCTGCATAATTTACGTGGATTGTGGAACGTGGAACGTGGAACTAGTTGCGGTTGTCTCGTTTCGTGTTTCTTAGTGGACTTACGAGTTGAACGTGGATAATAGAAGTTATTTTACGTTTTATTTGTTGTCATTACGTTACTTCTTCTGTAACTGTTGCATACCAGTGGAACTGCTCGCGTTAGTACCTGCTAATCGTATTGGAACGCGCGCGTACAAGTACGCTGATTGAAATGAGCGATTAGGAACAATATGCTGGTACTGCATCTGTATGACGCGATCATGAATGGTGTTGAAAAACTGCTGAATATCTTCTTCCAACAGTGAAGTGTTATACGCATCTCTAAAACCCATTACAGCTCGTAAAGCGGCTGCATCTAGTCGATACAAATAAGTAGTTGCCGATTCGTCTTATTTTCTGTCAATTTGGAGTAGATAACTCGGGGCGATCCACGCAAAATTTTCTATGGAAAATGTTTATCACCGCAGTCCAATCATATTTCATAGCATCCGATAGTTGTTCATACCACCATGAAACCGTACTCGACGAACATCCCTTACCGTTAATTCTCATCCCAACGCGAAATATTTGTCACATGTGAAAATCGAGTGACCCATGCCCGTGCGCTTCCAGCATCCTGTCTATTTCCATCAAATGACTTTATTTCCATATTTTGGATGATGGCGGTAACCGGCTGACTTGGTGACGCTCTCGCGTTGTATTTCCACCGGACATACCATTTACTGGTGTACTGAAATGGGAACGTTGTTGAGTTGCCGGTTTGTGATATGGTACTCTAGTTTCCCCTCTCATAGTGTCAGGAGTGCAAGTAGCTGAAAGAGATGCTGTCATCTTCACCAACCCCTCCAGACTTAAATGCCGATCTTGCATCATTTTAACCAAGTTAGCCACTACAGGATCTTGTTTAGGCGTAACCAGTTGTGGCCAAGACATAACCTCATCTTCATCTGAGGAAAACCCCAGCTTTTTTTCTCCTCTATGAACTTTATTTGGCCATATCTCCGGAGTTTTCACCTACTCATCTTCTTCCCAGAGATCTAGCATACCCCGTGGCTTCGACTCCTTAACCTGCGTATGCGTGGTATCTGGTACTGGGGTTGATACTGGTTGTCTTATCCCGATACACTAGTGACGTTTCCCACTGATTTTCCGCTAGTAATAGTGATACCATTAATCCAATATCATCCGCGGTAGGGTCCAGATTAAAATCACACGCGCTATCAAACTCTTCCCATAGAACGGCCTCATATCCACACTTTGGAAACAATACTTTCAGCGCTTCAACATACTCTTGTAAATCTCCAAATGAACTGATATCTTCTCTAACTCTAAAGTTGGGCGCATCTTTCGTTACCTTACGTATTTCATATAGTGAAACCAGACTATCTGAATCACCCGGTAACTTGAGCAGCTGGTGCTGGTACCGTGCCATCTTTGCACAGGACTCCGAGAAGGTTTATGTTCTGTTGGTATCATCCTGAGAGTACTGCAATATGAAACTGAGCGATCTGCCTTTCCCTTTTGATACCAAAGATATTTTATGTGTTAGAACTTAATGTCGACATTATTACCGGGTCGCGACACCATTTGTCGTGAAGGAACTTAAAATTTCCACGTTTCCACTCTATTTTCAACACAAGAAAGCAATAAAACAATCCTTCTTGCTTAAACTTCCTAGATTCTTAGTACTAAAGTCCGTACCGTCACCAAACACTGTATAGAACACTTACTGAAATATATCAGGCTGCTCCAGACTCCAGTAGTCCCAGATGACTGTCGCCCCGCTCAGTTAGGCGCTCACTTAACGACCCCCCCATATTAGACTTGGTTTTATTATAAGGCTGTTTGGTAGGGTTGTTGTGAGGCTCCGGTCGACTGTTCTCAAAGGGAAAATAAGAGTATATTTAAGTATTAATAAGTCCTATATCTACTTCAAACCATTTTTCACCTACTACTAGTTGGCTACTTCGGTGCTGGCTTCAATACTCAATAGTTACTTCTTATCCGGCTGGGATACCTTATACCCTTTCAATGACTGACACATATCCGTTTTGTCCATAATTGAAATGCCACTCATCACATACATAAGAATCTTATTTTAACATCTCATTATCGGTACTTGATAGAAAATTACAATCCTCAAGGTTTTTTTAATGTCTCATAAACATCGATATCAAAAAACATATGCGAAATTCAGGGTTATGTTACCCCTATTTCCTCCCTGACAAAGAACCAATACCCCTTGTGCGTAACACGGTTCTTCACACATGGAAGAAGAAGTGGCTGATGTATTTTTTTTTATTTCTGAGTACTGTCTCTTTGAAGGAGAAGCACTCACTGTGTTAGTACTTTGCGCATAGTACTCTGCACATGTCACGAAGTAGCATAGCCTTTACGACTTTGCTTGATAAATCAGTCCTCTCGGACTCGTTTCCACGTTGTGATGCATCATTGTTGTTATTTTGTCGATACCAGAATTTGATGTGCTTGGTGTTTCATTAGAATCATCTGTAACAGGGGCATTTCCCCTGTCTCGACGACTGAAAACGCTTTTGAAGCGTCTGTAGTATCATCCGAGCCTTCAGCTCGTGTCTTAGGGTAAGACACTAAGGCCACTTTAGGCTGACAGCTGCCTTTACGATGCCGCCGCGTTTGCCACCAATTCTGACTACAGATAGAGCGCTATGTTGTGTTAGTTTTGGAAATTTCATATGACCATCTCCGACTTACCAAATACTATAGGCCAATCAGGGGTGATGTTATGGGAATCAATTACATGGGAATCAATGATGTTAAGTGTTCCAAATAAAACCATAGTCCATGAATGTGAAACATCAGAAGCTGTAATTAATATTTTAATATGGCTGGTTGTTATAAGTAAAAATCTATTTTTAGCTTGATTATCATAATTTTTATTAGCCTTTCCTACTTCATTTAGGATGATACTTTTTCAATATCTGATAAAATTTATGGTATTCTAATTGCCAAAGGGAATTGTCGGTTAATAGATGGAAAATTATCTAGTAATATATTATGGATGGTTTGGATTAAGTAAATCTTAACTTTTATACGAACATTTGATTCCATCACAGTAGAACCTGTCAGATTTAATACTGTCAAAACTAATAACCTGTCATAATTAATAAAAATCGTTGGTCCCGACTTGGGCCAAGCCAAAAAACTAATAACTAAAAATTAATAGGTTTCGGTCAGTCCCGACCAGTATAAGATTAATAATTCCATATATATTTTCTGTGACTTCTACTGAAAGTACTGTGTTATGCTAGTTTGTGTAAGTTTTTCTGGCGAATACTAAACGAATGATCCTTCATCATCTGAAGCGTGGCAGAAAATTATGCTGAAGTAGAATCTGCTTGTCGCATCCAGTAAATCTGCAGCTTTACCAACATCTGATTTGCCTCGGCGTCGGAGATCGTTGGAGGTTCTTCACTGTCATCCTATCCTTCTGGATCTTCTGGAACTCCAAAGTTTTCGTACTTGTTGAGAATATCCGCAACAATCTCTTCTTCATCCGGAACATAACTGACTTCCTTCTCGGGGGGATAATTGAGCAGGTTGCGGATGTCCATCGGATTTCTGTACCGAAGCTGGCGTATTTGCTCCTCTAATTCCTGGATGACTTCCTGCGTAGGCTCAGCTGCAGCAACAGTTTCACTGGAAGACTCAGAACGAATCGAGCAACGTCTGAAGCAGTTTTGATTCGTCTGCGGCTTCACATCGTTCTTCCATGATGCCACGGCCATGCGAATCCCATCCAGAACGTTGATTTTTTCGGGATTGGCAACACTGCCCCAATCCGCTCCAAAAGCATCCGGTTGAACCGCCGACGATAATAGGTCTTGAAGTTGCGAATGATGCCAGCATCACAAGGTTGAATCTTTGATGTGGTGTTCGGCGGCAGGTAGACAACTTTTGTGTTGACCAAGGTGACCTGCGCCGGAAGGTTCTTGATGGGGATGTGAGCGCTGCAGTTGTCAAGCAACAGCAGAACTTTGCGTACATGCATTCTTTTGTCGAAATCCGTCAGCCAAATTTTGAAAACATTATGCGTCATCCATGCTTTTGCGTTTGTATGGTATTTGCAGCCGAATGAGTATCGATTGAAATTTTTAAAGCATCGAGGGTTCATTGACTTGCCAATCACCAACAGTGGCAACTTGTCAGAACCATCCCCGTTGCTGCAGACAGCAATCGTGATGCGTTCCTTGTTTTTCTTCCGTCCTTCCAGTTGTTGTGTTGCAAGCGAGTTGTCGGCTTGAATTCGATAAAAAAGGCCAGTTTCATCCATGTTGTAAATGTCTTTCCATTCATATTGGTCAAGACATTGGCGAAGTTCGGGCAGGCTCTCAGCAAGAAGCGTCATGTTGACGGAGCCGCTTTCTCCAAAGCGGCGGTATGATTGAATTCCATGACGTTTTTTGAAATACTCCAGCCAACCATTTGAGAACTCGTAGGTTGGCGACGCATCGGGATAAAGCCGCCGCAAATAATGGCGGCTTTCTCACGAATGAGGTCTCCTGAGATGTTGATTTGTGCCTCGTAGAGTTTGACCCACTAGATCAGGGCCTCTGCGACAAGAGAATAAGTGACGGTGCGGTGCGTCTTGATACTGACATTGGTGTTTTCAACATCAATGCTAAGCAGAGCATCTGACTGCTTCAGCGTCTTTGAGATCGTGCCTTGGCTAACTAAGATGTTGTGGGTTTCTTGTAGCCACTTTATCAGCTGACTGTGTGTGAGCTTGGGTATGTGCGCTTGTGTTGATAAAGAGCGATGCGGATGGCATCGGTCATTGTCTTACGAGGTGGTTTGTTGACTCTAGGAGGCATTGGAATGGCTGGATGGGGGGAGTGAATGGAGTGAGGAAAAAAAGAAAAAACAGTAGAGAAGTGCCCATTTTATATGCAAAAATCAGGGCAAAATTTCGCTTTTTTGGCCCTTAGTAAATAGATGACATCAGCAGTTTACTACCTATTGCATGATGTCAGCAAAAAAACATACCTGTCAGATTTAATAACCTGTTAGAATTTATAACTTAGGGGTGGTCCCGATGCTATTAAATTTGACAGGTTCTACTGTATAAAAATTAAATCCTTTGGGGTTTAAGTAATCAAATAACAAGAATTTAAAATTGCTTAGGTCTTATTTTGAGTAGGACTAAAATAGATAAATAGGCATAACTAATTTTATTTTACATAAGATTAACTATTGAGACAAATTTACATTTATCTTGTACTGTCTTAGTAATTTGTCAAACATCACTTGTGCCCAAATAACATTCACTTCCACCGTAGTAAGTAATCCTCATACCCAAGAACTTAAATACTCCCCCCAAGCTTTTAATCTCCAGCTTTCGAAAAATCCAAGCATTCGACACTATTAACTTCGTGAAACTTCAAGATGTTGTCGACAATATTCATTCCCTTTCATGTCACGTTCATCCTCCAAAGCCTTCACGTGGGCATTTGGAATACCGCCATCAATCGCCTTTCTCCGCCACTTCCTTTACAATGCCGAAAACATTTTTACTATGACCATATCAATTACCGCAGCAAACGTTAGATCATAATCTATCATAATCCACTCCTAACTTCTGTTTTTGTAGCACGCAACTAACACAGTACCGTACAGTTACAAAATTTCTATTAGTTCAGTCATCGTCTTTTTCAGCCACTTGGAACAAAATAGTATTACATCGCTTTCTTTCACACGACTCCACACTTCGTTAGATTCCGGCGTCTTTCTTTTACATTCATCGGTTAATCCACTTGTCCTTTTGCCTACTTTTCATTGCTTCAGAGCGGTTCCAAGGGTCATTTATGAAAAGAAAGCACGATCTTAATCCTTGCTCTCTTCTTCGCAAATTTCTTCAACTCCCTTCTTTTCTTTTTAGTAACCTCGCGTTCCACGTCGCTTTCTACTCCACGCTGGTTTCTTCTTGCTCTTGGTAGCCTTCCCGTTTTTCTCACTCTCTTCCTGCAATGGCCGTTACCTTTCCGTAACTCCGAACTCTGTCTTTTCCACCTAAACACAACTGATTCTGCGTATCTTTGGACTTTTTTATGTTCTTGACGCGCTGCGTTCTTATCTGGATTCACATAGACTACATTAAAAGGCTTTGAACCTTTTTTCCCCAATATTTACTACAATCTGCGCCCTGTTCGCCTACAATTTTTTTAAGGCTGCGATACACTGTACACGATGACCAAAATGCCACAACTTATCCAGGATTCCCTTTTGCCATCGTTAATATCTCCTTCGGAGATATCCGCCGTGGGTTAGCGGATGTCGGTCTTCGATTCAATATGTGCACTGCATAATCCACGGCGTCAATAAATCCAATCCACTCGTGAATAACATACAGCACCATATTCATAACCGTGTGATGCATATGTTATGCTTTCCCGTTTTGCTGGCTTGGTTTTTGGTCTCGCTCATTTGTCGTCACGTTTTAGTATTCTTATAACTAATCGATATTCTTGTATTCTGCTCCACTGTCCAACGCATATGATTCACTTGCAATTAAATGCTCTATCAAAAAATACAAGAAACTTTCAACCTTTTTTGCAGCCAAGGCCTTGATCTGCGCAAGAAAAACCCGCACATATTTTCTCTTATGATCCAGAGAATTAATCATGGAGCGATTTCTCATGGATAATTGGCCTTCAAATCCAACACACACTACTCCACCTATTCTGTCCGTTAGATCATGCTCCCCGTACAAATTTCTTGAGTGTTTGCTCTTCACTTGTTCACCTTGTGCACATGTCAACAATTGAGTCTTATAGTATCTGTTTGCTCATTTCTATAGCTAGCTTTCTTTGACACTTTTCATCAGTGGACCATTTAACAACATATGCTTTGTCAGTTTCCATATCAGTCGCTTCAATAATGAACATATTGAAATGTTTCGTTGTTCATACTTGCGTAGATTCGTAGAACTTGGGTCGTGGATGCCGTTTAATACCTTGAATATCTATAATGTTTTCTTTCGCATTGAAGTCTGTTAACGATGAAAACAACACCCCAAGACGGTTCGCAGACAGTATGTGAAGATAACGAAGTCAGGGATTTGTCCAATTGAATGTGTATTAAGAAGTGATTATATATCCTAACATGTAATATGCATAAGAGTTGAAGTTGTAGCGATCCTCCATCTGTCGTGTGTTCTACATTACTCATTCCCTTTTCCGTACCAAATAATAGGTACTAACATCCTTAAGTACGCTATCTTATCTCTTAAAAGTACGAGATTATCAACGGGACGGGCTAAACGGAAGCAAGTGAAAGACTAACTAGCAGCAAGTGAGGCAGCGACTAGGAAAAAAAAGTACCAAAAAGAATATACTTTATTACCCTTTCGGGACTTTTATGCGCGGATCAAGGCATTTAAAGTTGGACATATTCGTACAAGACCAAAAAAGGTATACTCAATGTTTGTGTATTTGTGTCAGACTATAATTTAGTTATAGTCGAAAAAATTACTTTTGCATTTTCTTTCTTTGCGACGAGACGTTTTCTCCGCTTTGCCTTCGGTGCGCGCGTATTTCTGGAAAAGAAGTTCCATGCTTTCGTGCACGGAACTGTGCAGAAGAACAATCTTGCTATTCGTGGCAATCCAGACCTGGTCTCTACTATTTGCGCATTCGTCAAGCATCTGCAGAGCTCACGGTATGCTGCCAGCAATACAAACATGGACAACATTTGGGCGATTGTGTACTACTTGCTTCGTAGTGGGGGTGAAGACGAGGCGATCAAGTTTGCAGCGAGTGTGTCTAGTGGTGAAGACTCTCCTCTTGACGCTGACATCATGTGTGCTTTGAAATACCGTGCACATCAGAAAAATATTTATGCAGATGACAACGCTAACGATATGACGGCGTTTTCAAAGCGATTCCCTGCTGAATTCGAGCGCTTAAGAGACAGTTACCACCGTTTAGTGAGCTCTTCCATCGATGCCGACCGTGTCGCCTATATCTTTGAGCGCTGTGTGGTAAATTTGCACTGCTTTGGTAACGTGAACGCAAATGAGCCGCGTATTATGACGACGGTGGATAATTATTTATGGCAACGGCTGTTATATTCAGCGTGCATCATGTGGAATGCCCGACAGTACGTATATGGTTACAGCATTGGCCCAGAGTATTCAGAAATTTAGGCCGAATCATTTTACTAGTGGCGTACAACGTGGTGGTGGAAATTTTGCTGCCATTTTGTACTTTGGGATTCTACTTATCACCCAAGAGTTTGAAAAAGCGGTGATGTATCTCGCCTCGAAAAATATTTAGTGGAAGGTGTTCATTTCGCCATTACGTTCAATTACTATGGATTGTTGGAATGTACATCGTTCTCCCTGGGTGAAGAAGGTGCGACGACCGTGGATCTCGTACGCCTCATTCGCCAGTATATTCATAGCTTCCAGCGCGCGAAGGCTTCATAAGCTGCCGATAAGTTGCGTGTATCTCAAATTTAACAGCTAAGAAGGTGCTCTTTGCAGAACCGCTGCTTGACACGAGCAAGTTCGATGTATTGGGTGAACATACGAATCCCACTGATGACTCGCATACGCGTGGACTATACGACCATCTGATAAAAGACGAACCGGAAGTTGAGGTTAAGGAGCTCATTCTCGCCGCTGCGCGTAAAGCGAAGGCGCGTGGTCGTCCGCACGACACAGCCACCTGGGCTTGAGGGGATCGATCCTCGTCTGTCATCGTAATTCTAATATACCAAGAATAACCAACTTGTCAACAATCGCAGCATTCAATGGAACTTACGAGACAAGGCAGAGTAAGATAAGACTTTAGCGATCAAAGGTAAGATACATGCAAATCTGCTCAAGTCAATCCAGCTAACATCTGTTATCAACCCCATCTGAAATATTGACAACTCCCCAGGAAAACGCCATCCGCCGACCGCGCGTAAAAGTCCCAAAAGGGTAAAAAAGTATATCTTGTTTTGGTACTTTTTTTTCCTAGTCGCTGCCTCACTTGCTGCTACTTAGTCTTTCACTTGCTGCCGTTTAGCCTCTCCCACTATCAACGCTATAAATGAAAATAAACGTATACCCAGATTTTGGTACAAACCGATATAACGAATATTTCAACAAAACATACAAACTAAAAAAAACTCTCATGCAGCCCTCTTGTGGAACCGAAGTCTGTGGGCTCCGTCGCCTCCGATGGCTCTGTAGATGTGCTTGGGTAGTCCTGATCCTTACCCAACTGTCGCTGTGTTGGGGGATCTTAGCGACGCCGTCAACGTCGTATTTAACGTCTTAAAATACTTAAAAGGACTTGCTTTTTTCACATTTATTTTACTTTTATCTAACCTATCGGGTAATGAATGTCAATACTGAAGTCCACACACAGGACAGAGGATCACAATATTATTTTCTCTGGTTGGTTTCTTCGCGCAAAGCATCAGCAATGACGTGGTGATTCGCTATCCTTAGTAGCTCCTCTTCGCTTTTGTCACTCAGGCTTTGGTCTCTAGCAAGTAGTCGCAGCTTCTCCTTGAGTTTGGGGTCGACATTTTGTCGCTTGAGCAGCCGTTTTAACGCTGGAGAGCCCGGTGCCGGCGGTAACTTGATCTTCTTGTTCTTCACGAATTCGCTCCCAAACGCCATCATCGCAAGATCCTCGCTTCCCAACTGGATGTGCTCACGTCTTCGTAACCAGCTCATTTTCCCATAAACTCTTGCAGGTTTGACCCCATATCGCCGGAGATTCTCTTCCCATTCTTCGAGCGCCTTGGCATCCGTATTCCTGGCCACGTCTTCCCGCAGTTTTTCTGCACCGGATCCCCAGCGGATTCGTCTGCTCAGTCTTCCGAAAATCATGCTACCGGCAGTCATCAACTCAAGATTGTATTTCCCCATCATCCCAAGCCCGCGATAAGTTCGTAACCCATTCGCGCCATATACAACATCCTCCATGTCGATCCCAAGTTCCTCCATCCGTTGTGTGAATGCTTCGTTTCTCTCAAAGGGAGATACATCCTGCAGCTCTTTTGGCGCATTGACTATTGCATGGAGAGCCTCATGAGATGTCGGTCTTTCTCGTAAATACGTCGACATGGAATCGAGACGTTGTGGTATTCCTCTTTCAGTATCCGAACCCTCCGTTGCTTCATTGTCTACTCGAAGCTTAGCGTTGTCTTCAACTGGCGTGCTCTGATCCTCCACGTGATCGGATGTTTCAATAACGACGGGGGTGAACTCGGCACTGCCGTGTGCTGTGACAAGCGCAGCAATTAGAATGGAGAGAACGAGGCTGATCATTAGGAGGGGGCGATATTTGCTTGTTGTGTGGGTCGAAAAATCAAGAATGCTAGAATTTAAGGAGCAAACAAACAAGTAAAGGTCAAAATCAGGAAGTACCGTTGGTTGTGGTCAATTTCAGAATCAGGAATCAGTATCATGTGTCTCACCACTACATTCTTCTATTTTACATCGTAGTCGTCTTATGTACCATGTCCAGAATCCAGAAAGCCTCCACCATCAGCTCTACTGTCGGTGGTACTTCATGTACCAAACCTGGATGTTGCTCTCTCAAAATATCGTTTTGGGTGAGAGGTACGGAACTCCATCCAGCTCGTCCCGTCCCGTGTTGAAAACTTTTTGGAAGAAAACATTAGCCAGCGTCGGTTCACGCATATCATGTCCTGGGAGGCTTCCGTGGCTTCACGTCTACAGTCAATAGTTGACTTTCTGCCTTAACAATGAGAAAATTACCATCCAACCAATTGACGAGGGCGCGTGACATGGTCGGACGGGACGGTACGACTCACTAATTCTGGTTGGGATTTAATGTGCGTAAATTATAAAGCATCTACTCGACGATTGGAGCCCAGAAGTCCCAGCACTGCCAGCTCAATATTCCCGTCCCACACACGGTTAATCTATTTACGGGTAGGGACTATTCAGTTTTCGGTCGTTATTTTTCGCTCAAACCAGCACCGTAATGTACTATGTTCGGCATCATAGTCTGTTGTACAAGCGTATCCGTATATAATATATCTTCTCGGCCTTTTGGCCAAGATCAAGTGTAGTATCTATTCGGATTAGTGTGAAAACTAATGTATCAGTATAGAATAGTCCGTTCTTCGTTCGACCCAACGTCGCTATACGGAAAACTAATCTCCAAAATGCGGATTGTAGCTTTGTCATATTCGTTGATCAACATTTACTTTTGCTTTTTCATACCTCTAATGCTCAAGAGCAATGTATTTGAACTGATAAAAATTACAAATGTTAAATACGAGTAGTATCCATAGCACTACCTCGTCCACAAGATATTTAACAACGATGTGCGAGCATACTACGTCGTATACTTGCATATCATCGAGGATTTTGTACTGATCCCGTGGTCGAGCAACACGCTGCTCCCTTCGGGGGTTACTTGGCTTCGTCATGTGATGAAAAAAAATTCAGACATCTGAAGAATTCTTAGAAAGTATACTAACGGTTTGAAGGAGGGACAGATCGTGATAGGACTGGTTTCCCGATTGGTTTTAAAAAGTGCAATGTGAGGAATTCAACTACTGCAATCGGTGTCCCTCCAAAGAAAGATAGCACTTATCTTCAACATCCAGCTTATCAATGAGTTCAAAATTGTCAGCAAAGCGATTGATTTCTAGACGACCTCCTCAGGGACAATCCGCCTCGCATCCTCCACCCACCAGGTAACAACGGTGGGATCACCATTATTAGTGCACTGGACCTGGTGGGACGTCGATCACAAAATATTGCCTTAAAAGGACTTGTAGATGCCACCTCGGGATACAGGGTTCTCGCACCAAGATGACAATCGCCTATGACAATCGCCTGAATCTTGTGCACGCCATACCTCTCCTTGTCTTGAAGGTGAAGGACCGATCCGAAAAGCGTTTTAGAGCACGATAAGTGTACAGAATGATATCGTAACAACGGCAACAGAGAGAAGTGCAGGATCCATGCATTTATGGGATATGGTGGTGAAACAACACGTTACAATACATCCATGCATGAAATTCATTTTCATTTTTAGTGGAAGATGGAATGACAGTTTTTTAATTTCATATGCACGTATTCAGAGCCACGTTTTGTTCCTAGTCGTGCTGATGCTGTACCTTCGGTGCAATCGCTACCGCGGGTGTTACGAAATGTAACAAAATCGATGAGGTCACAACAAACAGTAAAAGCAAAAAAAAACAATCAGGAGAAGAATCCAGAGACAAGGTACGAAGGGGGTAGAGATAAGACCCACGTGATTAATAGTCAGAAGTGGAAACAGGAGGACACCATGGAAAATCAGATGACAGGTAAACATTGTGTGTACCTTGAACGAACTACTTTAAAGTACGTTCAAGAATGACAGTAGCACTGAGTGGAATGTACTTTATCCTGTCACCGCTAATTGCTGCTACCATTCTAAATAAAGTTAGAGAAATTACACAGAATGGGTCGATTTTCTCTGATATTCACAGAATGGGTCGGTTTTCTATCTTCTATATAATAACATCCACATATATAAAGAAAGAATTGAAACAGAAAGAATTGATGTCGCTCCGGCGAGGACCGGGGCATTCGGGCCAGGAGCATGGCGACGGCGGCACAGCCTCCACTGGGTATGGAATCTCACGAATTTGACCAACCAAAAGGTGACCAACTCACTTTTATTCCTCTTGCCATGTACCCAGATTCTGGCTCAAGAAGGATGATAATGGAGAGTACGAGATATGCATTATGGTCGTGGCTATGGGTGCTGTTATAGGTTGACTTACTTTTTGTGCATGTTGCAGCATCGTGCCGAACGTGTGCGAGGTCGTGGTTGTGTCGCTTGATAGAGAAAATATTCTGGATGCTATAACCCGGCGCTAACGACCATGAAAGGAAATATTTTAGACGCAGACGTAATGACAACCATTTGGTCGATCGCTCCGTCGTGGTCCCATATGCCACGTCGCACGGTAATCAGCCAATAAGGTGACACCGTCCCTTGGTATTGCATTTGGACCTTGAAACCTGTCAAACACGATAGTTTCTAACATTCTGGCACTACGTTCTTCATCAACTTGAAGGTTACTGAGTCACGGTCGCTTTGAATCCTTAATCTCCAAATAGAAAAGCAAGTACTAAGCGGTAGATCATTGAAATCAAATGCTATCTTCTCGGGAGAGAACTTGAACCAAATCAGAGACTACTCAAAGTGAAGTTTGGCAAGGGCAACTAGAAAATTTATCACTACCAGCTATTGACTTTACCAGATGTTGAATGTTTTGTCCCTCTGCACAAGGGTACGTCACTTGACCCTGGAAGCGATCTTTGCATCTATCCTTCTATAACATCGGATCAGTCATTCTTGCGTGCAGCTTCAATATGTGGTTACCGGCAGTTCCTCGTCCCAGGTTTTGATCATTACAAGACAATTGCAGATACCACGGTGCGGAGAGTCATAGGCCTTGATATTGAACAAACTACATGCATGCTTGGCGGAGGCTTTCCCTTGCCCCATGACCCTCTGATATCTGTTGCAATAACGACTTGGGTTAACCGCTACTTCTGCAGGACAACTTGTGGTATATTTCATCCCGATGCATTTCCAGTATCAAATGCCTACGACGTTGCAAGGTTAAAATACTCAAATGAACTAACCAGATGGATACTACTATGGATAGAGAGAGAAGACCCGGATTACGTGGCTATTCACAATGTGTATAGATTTGATGTCGGGAGAATATACAGTGCAGCAAGCGAGTTGACGAGAGAAAGTTTACTTAGGGGAATCTAGGCAGAAAAAGGAAGAGGCATGGACTTACTCATTGATGGTTATACTATGATTGACACTTATTGGTTTGTAGATGAGGTTCATAGGAGCGATTATGAAAGTCTTGGTGTCGACGCTAAAGTTCGTTATCACTCAGTTTTCATCCTTTTTGGGAAAAGGATTAACGGAATGGAAGCCTGTATCCGGGGATATCGGGGAGGTTAGGGAAAAATAAGAAAAAACAGGTTGAAGCTGGCAGTAACAGTAAAACCGACCCATTCTGTGAATATCATAAAAAACGACCCATTCTGTGAATTTCCGTGAAAAACCGACCCATTCTCTTAATATCATAAAAAACCGACCCATTCTGTGTATTTTCTCAAAAAGTTATTGCTCATAATCGACCACCTGACTATGTTTCAAGAAGTCCGTCGCATTGACCTATCTATGCTACTTTCTGCAGAAAGAACAGTCTTGCGTAATCCATTACTATCTGACCTGAAAATTTTGTTCAGGTGAAATATATGTAGATAGCGTACTTCGGTCACTACAAGACCGACGCTACAAGTAAATTAAGCGAAAAAATATATTTTTTTGTTTTTGAAAGTTAGAAAATTCAAATTTCAAAATTCAAAAAATCTTAAGAAATTTAGTCTTGAACTTCTACCTTGTGTATCCATATGTATTTACAGCCAATGCGGTCTCATCTGAAGTTGTATTCTCACCCCAACTTCCAACATGGGTACATTTTCAACCTCATCCTCAGGCATGCTCCAATCGAGGATCGGGGGACGGAGACTCGATTTACTCGTTCTAAAAATCGTTCAGGGTTAGATTTTCAGCTGCTTTCTAACTCATAGTTAATGTTAAGGGTTAGCACTAACTAGGGCTTAACTAGGTTTCTTGGGCATTCCGAAGGATTAAGAGATATTTTCTTCTGACAAGGTCATTCCACTCGCACCACCTCCTTGATTCTTCCACGTTTTTTCATAGCTCCGTGGATTTACCGTAGAAAAACTCACAATTCTCTTCTTCGTATTTGCCGCAATAACTGTCATCAAAAGCATCACCATATTCTTACTACCAGGAGATCAGCGCCGGCAGCAGCAGCAAAGGAGAACCAAGAAAAAGAAAAGGAACTATACGCTGTTCCAAGAGAAGTCTAATCATGAGCTCGTCTATGGCCTGAAGATAACCCAGCACGATCCGGATACTAAGGCATTCTTATCAGTGAGATACCAGCTCTGCAACTTTTTCGGCAGAGAAGAAAATAAGAAATCCTCCTTCTCCTCAGCTGCTGTTGGTGGTACAGCAGACAACCCTCCTCCTGCTATTAAAAAGCAATATAAGGCTAGAACCACTGTGCACTTCATCAAAGCCCTTTCAAAGTGGACAATTATTAACACCACCTAGAGTCTCAACACCCCAAGAATTTGGCGTCATATTCAGCACTCTCTACATAAGAAAAGAAACTCTACTACGATGAAAACATGACATACTTGAAAGAGACTTTACCCTTTCATTATAGACAAATAGAGGTTCCAACTTTGCTGCGAGTGAAACGGAAGATTGTTTCATCATCATCGTAGAGATGCTGTTTGACGATGACGACGAAGCTGATTCCTCTGAAGAAGAGGACGAGGAGGAGGAGTATGGTATTGTTGAGGGAAATTACAACTATGCAGAGTTGCTTCAGAAAGCGATGGGGGAAGACGAGTATCCTTAGATGATGGCCTCCCCAGACATTGACTCCAGTGATAATACTGTCAACCACCAGCCACCAGCATCAGGGGCTAAGGTCAGAGCTCTTAAACTATTTGAAGGATGGGGCGGCGAGAATGACCAGCAAGAATAAAGTGACTACTACTACGTTGCCATTCACAACAATAGGAGAATAACTTTATTCTGAATTACGTCACGCTGTGCTTCACATTCAGATAAGCTTCCAGAATAATGCGGGAGACGAGAGAGAAAACTGTAATGGAAAGCATTGGAAACCCTAACAGGACAAGAATGGCTTCTATAGTTATGGTGGCTGTGGAAGTGAACCTGACTCCACTTTCGAAAATTTTGTAGTCTTGCTGGGCATTCCCTTTTGCTTTGTACTCTTTGCCCCACCTATCCACCTCGTACCTAGACATCAAAGTACGCTTCTGCATCCGGGGAACCCTTTAAAACTCCCACCTGATTGCGCTGCCTTTCTTCGAGCAAAAAAAACGTCGAGATGATTTTCAGGGTACTGAAGAGGATGCTAGATCGTCATATTCCCCTCATGGACTTCCAAATTAATTGGAGTCGCTACGGATGGAGCCATGATATTACTGGGGGGCATGCGTGGTATGCAATCAAAAATGAACGAGTCGTTATCCTGGGCTTAATCCGGGTGAGGAGCGCACCATCTGGGTCTGGTGATGCAGGAAGTCTACAAAGACCTTGAGGGAGAAATTTATTCAACGCTCACCGGACAAATCGACTACTTTCGCCGTCAACAAAACCTTATCGCCCAAATGAAGACAAATTGACCCAAGGTCAGCACCACAAGATTGCTTTCCATGTACAGGGTCGCTGGATGGATCGTCAAGCACCGTCAATTTATACTGCGCTGCTTGGCCCTGAGAGCTCCCGAATGTGCCCCGAGGATTTGTTGGTGGATATGACGTTCAAGAGGCTCCAAAGGTTGACGACGCCGGTGGTGGAGCAGGCTGAGCAAATGAAATCTCTCGTGACGGAGCTCGTATTGATCACAGAACTTCAAGGCTCACCGCCTCAAGAGTCTCCAAGAAGTCCGGACCCTGCAGCAGATGATAACCTCGTTCTCTCTGACGGTCGGCGATATGCGGTCACGATAACATCTGTTTGGAGCTTATTGGAGGACCAGGGGTCCTTCGTCGTGCGTTTAATCCAAGATTTTGAGACTTCTGAGGACGCGGACCTCAGTAAGACGCTAAAGGTAATTGCTAAGATGCTAGTAACATCTGCCGATAAGATTGGTTCAATAACTGCAGAACGCGATCACTCGAATGCTGCTACCGCGAAGCCGCTGCCTCCCGTTCCGCTCCAACAACTTGTTAAGTTGCCCCGAGCAAAGAAATTTAACGACATCGTCAACGAGTAAAAAGAGAGGATTCAAACAGCAGTAACAACCACGAGCCGTGGTGCTGAAATGAGCAAAGTCCTAACTTTTTTCCTCTATTGATTGATCTTATCGAGGAATTGTTTTGCAAGCTAAAACAGGCTTACAATTCGGATAGAGAGCTAAAGCCAGCTCTCGCTATAGTAATGTCAACTAGACAAGAAATGCAAGAAGGAGCACAAGGTGAAGGAAACACCGACAATGGACGGGTAACAGCTAATAATCAGCTGCTGGGGACAACAAGAAGTACGGAGAAATTCTCTTTTCAGGAGATCTGGAAGGCTCGTGGTATGAAAGATAGGTTTACTTACCTCTGTGCGTTTACCGCTGGCTTAGCAACAGTATTCCCAGAAACATCAACCGTCGAGTTCGACTTTTTCGTCATCAAATGGGAAAAGGATGACACCCGCACGAGGCTCACTTGACTTTGCACTTGAGGGGAAAGTGCAATGTAAGCAAAGAGAAGCGCTCCGAAAGCTTAAGAACGATGCAGCGTTGTAACGGCGCAAACGTCGTCAGGATAAATGTCGTGGCCTTTCGTTTGACTTAACATTAATATTAATGGCTCTATTTACGCGAGCTTAAGGTTCTACCGGAATCAATTTTAACTTAATATCGAGGAAATATAGGATACTCGACGTGGATCATGCTTGATCATCCTAAATTGATGCGAGATACAACTTCTTCAATCCCATCTGTCGCTTTCGTAAACTTGCATCCGCTGCGCGCTAAGGTTCTTCGTCAGCAGATCAGCAATCATTTCCACACCTGACACATCCATTCTCTTTAACCATGCTTTCTTCGCGTAATCTTTCAATAACTTTAGCTTGATGCGGATGTGCTTCATACGTCCCGCACTAGCTTAGCTCTCCACGTTTCTTATCGCCACTTGGTTGTCGAACATCAGTTCGAGAGGTGTATTCCTATGAAGACCACTTTTGTGACATAATTTTTTCAAATAAAGTGTTTTCTTTTCACCCATTGATGCCGCCATGAAGTCATCTCAGCGGTAGCCAATGCGACTGAACAGTGTTTGTTGCACTACCTGCATATTATTACTACATTCACGTAAACTGCTGCAGCAGCAATGCTGTTTATATCCACCATGTCTGATGCATCCGTATAGCGGGTAATTAGAACAGACATCAGTAGCTCCTCATCATGCATCTTCAGAGACTTGCTTCCTTTCAGATACTTCACGATTAACTTCGCCGCTTTATAGTTCCCTAAAGTTGGAGCATAATTACTCTCTGAGGCGAGATGCACGGCAAACAAGATATCTGGAATGGGCTTCCAGCCAAGGACTGAAACTTCTTAACAGGCGGCATATTATCCACGGATTTCACCGACAATGGATCTCCAAACTCCTTGATATCATCAGCATTTAGTACACCGGGTTTTACTTTGCTAGTTCATGGGTCATCCGTAGCTCGTCGATCGTAGATTCATGATCCATAGCGTATTTTGAATAGTATGATAACCGGGAGTAATGTTGCTGTTGCCTATTTTAATATTGAAATAGGTATTTTTATCAGGATAAAGAGATAAAAAGACTACATCGTTGCTTCTATCGTACACTAGTCGTCCGCACGCCTCTTTACTAAGCGTTGGGGCAAGAAAAACTTGGACGAGAAGATTTTCTCAAGGCCAATCATTCTCTGACTATTTTGTACCCCTCCTCAAGCATCCTCCTTACACGGTACTAAGGATTTCTGCAATCCTGATACCCATATTTTTTTATAAAAAGTTTCCATAATTCTTTAGCTCGAGAACTTGCATATCCTTTAAAACGATTATCGAAAACTTGAGATGTAGTTTCTGTGGACAAAAGTTCATCGACGTACGCACCAACTGGAAGCGTATCGCCATTTGCCCTTTTAATGAGACGCATGGGTCCGTTACACGTTGCAATAATTCCATGTTCTGAAAGTTTCGCAAGGTAGCTGATACCAAAGCCTTCCAGCCTACTTAATCATACAAGTTTTTCTGCGTAATTGAAGTGCAAGATCATGATTAGATTCTACACCAAAGTTTTGAAGGTCATCTTTCGTGATTTCATACCTTGAGGTGAATATGATATTCATCTTTGATCTTTGCCTTCATGTAGCGCTTCAAACATCACCGCGCCGAGCTGGAACACCCCAAATTTGGGCCATCGTAAGATTATCTTAACTTTGTTAATTTCCATGACGGTAGAAAACGTGAAATAATAGTCTTGGACGTGGACTTGTTTGTCGCCTCTTGCGCCTAATCGAGACTTGTACCTTTCAATGGTACCGTACGATCTAAATTTGGTCTTGTTGGCCTAGAGGCTCTTTTTTAGCTCGCCTTATCATTAACTTCCAAGTCCCGAGGTATTCAAGATTTTTTATTCGACTTGCTCATCCAATTTCCACATTTACGCATTTCAGTTGTCATGTGCCTCCTTGAAAGACCTTGTATCTGGAACTGCCACTCTTGCACCACTTTCAGAACAACGCGATCTGACATCGTTTAAGCGAACAGTGGATTTTCCTGAGTGGTTCAAGATTCGAAATAATTTTATGTTCTTTTTAGCAGCTTCTCTTCGTCTGATCCATCTTGCTCTCTTTTGTTGGTAATTTTCTTAGACCATTGCCTTCGGCGTCTTGTTTTTGTTCCATCCAGACCTGCGCACACGTTCACCAGGTCCGGCGTTGGTATTATCACCACGAACTTCATTGTGTCCTCCTTCAATTTGACTCCGTTTTCTTGCACTTCTTGCAATCCACCGCGAGCTTTTGCATCTGTTATAGTCCGCACTCCTGAGACGCTCCATGAGTTTTTATACTGGATTCTTATCCAGTCTCTCAATATTTGGTAACTTGTCGGAGTGTAGTCACCACCTTATCCTTTATCAGGAGCAACTTATACCCCTTGGTTTCGCAATTCTTGCCCAATATCAGGCACATTCGCCTTTTTTTCTTGATTCCTTTTCTTAGTTTCCCTCCACACCCTGCATGGAGAGTTAAAACGACAGTATCCACAAGCGAAGATCGTTTTGCGTTCAATAATTCATTGTGTAGGTAGGTTTAGGGTTCGGAATAAGGTTGAGTATGTAAGAGGCATACCCAACAAGTACATCAACGAAATACCTGACCCGAAAATCATTCACCGGACCATGTTAAAATCGTTCGATTCATGCTCCAGATTCTACTTTTGAGACTGGATTTCCAGCTTCGGTAAATTGTCTTCTTACGCCAATTTGCTTACCAAAACAAATCCACATTCGGTACTTGCCACCTCCATCTGCTCTCAACACATGAACGCTACACTTGAAATCTTTTTCAAACGACGATAAAAAAAATGTTCAAACATTTTCGCTGCTCGATTTTTGGTACGAGCATCGAACCCATACCTATTTCGAGAAGTAGTCCACGAACACAATTTTAAAGCGGTTTCCACGCCTGTCGAGCGGTGTGATCGGATCTTTTAAGACGCGCTGCAGAGATTTTTAGGAGATTACCTATTAAATTCAAATAGGTGTAAGCCATGTCAAGCGTGTGCTGTAGGGCCGCTATCATTACACTTGGACCCGACCCAACTCCGACCTTGGACTCTTTCCACTACGGGACTTGAACCCTCAATCGCCCGGTCCCGTAGTAGGGTCTTTAACCCATTACCACAGGGTCGGTATTAGGTCGCTGCAGATCAAATCGCCTACACGCTCAATGGGTGAGTTTTTTCAAAAATCCTTTTGGACTGCTTTTTTCACGTCTTTTTTTTCTTCCGTGCAGGTCCAACAATTGGACAACTGTTATCCGTCAAATAAATGCCTAACCCGGGGTCTTTGGTGTGTTTATCAACTGTATCATATGCCAGAACTCCCAACAAACATGGAAATGATAGAGGCTTCCCCTTTTTGCATCCAGTTGCTGTTAGACTTCTCGACAGCTTTTTCTGAGTTATTTCCCTTCTTTTTAACATTTTTAGGTCAAATACGTTATATATGCCACTCGAGACCACATCCATAGAAAGTTCGTTTTTTTCCGTTTCAACAATAGAATCTGCCTGCATAGTAATCCATTCTGTCCTTTGAAAACATCATCATCGAGCTCCTGTGCCCATATAATCAATTCTTGAACATGACACAGATACTAGGATCATTACTGGGCCTAAGAGCATTTTTCAGCTGGGGAGCCGATGAACTTCACAATGTTTTAAACCACCAATTATTTGCTCGACTCTATTTCTCTAGCGAGAGCTACTAAGTATGAGTAGCGCTCGGTTCAAGTCCTTTTCGGACCTCTGTCTGACGCAAACCAAATAACCACTTGGTGGTGACAAAATATATACTGTAACCGGTGCGTATACGCACGGTGCGGCTAGAGCACAGTGGAAGACTTTTCTTAAAGCGTCGTTCGCCGCTACTTAGCCGATACGCCCTTATAAAGGGCTTAGTAGGAGAGAGCTCTCCTACTCGGGGCCAAGATTCCCGGGTTGGTTTACTATAGCCTTTGCTAATGCCTTAACGGCAAGGCTCCCTTACTAAGGGTGTAGCTAAAGGAAGGGATCCATTTACGCTACTGCACTCACTACACGCGCGACTGGTCGAGGTCGTGCGTCTGTAGGTGATAGAGTGAAACGTAAACTGAATGTATATTTAATATATAATTAGCCTAAATTAATTTAAACTAATGTAAACTATATGTAATACTAAGTAGAACTTACTTAATTCGTACCTAGCTAAAATGTAGTGTACACCACCTGTGTACCAACACGTGGATGGCTGACACGCCACCCTCCAAGGGCTCCTTCCCTGATTGTTTAAAATAACCAATGGTTCAAAACCCTTTGACCGGTCAATACTGACCCCAACCGTAGTGTACTCACGTACACCACCAACTAAATGTGACTCGAATGTAACCCTGTTACATCCTCCCCCATCAATACAATTGCTTACGCAATAAACAAAATTTTGATGGAGAACTCCAACTGCCAGAACCTCTGGCTGACCATGAGCACCTTCAAGGGTGCTATGGAAGAAAACTATTCCGATAACTCGGAAGTGGATGCCCTTGGGGAGATCTCCCCAACGGCTGACCACTCCGATAGCGACGAACGGCGCTGTCGGTCATCCAACCCATTCCCCACACGTGGAAAAAAGCACTAACTCGTGCGCCACCTTTACCCGTTAGGGGTGATGCATCCGAGTCGCCGCCGGCGACCACCACCAATGAACCGGCCTCGGTTCATGAGGCCCGACGTGCCGTACGGGCACGGGAATGGACCTCGTGACCCTAAAAAAAGGGCTAAGAACGCGGTCAAGTGGGGTTTAGCCTCCTATACCCCTGGTCCAGCGGCTATAATGCCGCTTGAAATTGCGCGCCGGAAACAACTCCGGGACAGACTGCTAACGCCTAAGCATTTTACTGTTAAGTCCTACCGGACGCGCCTCGGGAAACAGGCACGCGGTGCCCTCGTGGATATCCTCCACGACATTCCCTTTGTTCTCTTGCGGGACGAAAGCGTCAAGGACGCAGAACATGCATTCCGCGCTCGAGAGGAAGGGGAGAAGCGCCTCCCCACATTTGATGCGCTGTAAAACAGCTTTTCCAAACCCGAAATTCGGTTAGAGAGGGCGCTACGCTTGGCCTATGCCCAGGACAAAGCGCAAGGGCAATTACCTGCCTCTTACTACACTCGCCCTGCTCTCGATGTGGTGCCGGAGAGCAATGCAGACTCTGCATCTGCCTCCGGTAAACTCCCAGCTACTGGTAGTGAAGGGGATTCTTCGGCCCCTTTGGTCGTTGACTCTCAGTGGGATTCTCCCGCTCGAAAGCGTCAGCGACATCACGGCAACCCTGCCGCAGGGGATTCTCGTACTCCCTCGAGCTCTGATAATGTGGATAACCTTTCCACTTCACCAGGTACTGGGTCTTACCCCGGTGATGGAGTCGGCCATCAGGCGTTCCACATGGTAATGTGGAGTACCCTCCGTATCGAGTACTGGAGGAGGGGGTCGCGCTATTGAGACGTGAGTTCCACGAGCACTGTGATCGGCACAGCCGTCGCATCCAAGATGCCCAGGAGGGAATCCGCAACGAGGTGTGTGCGAATGAACGCATCGAGGGGCGGCTTACCTCGCTCGAGTCTCTCGTTGCGGAGCTTCAGGGTCGTATTTCAACCCTGTCGGAGATGTTCCGACCTGTCGTGCCTTTCGGCTATCCAACTTCTCACCCTCCTCCAAGAGGGTACCCGCCTCCGGGTTCTGGTATGGCTTAAGCATACCCACATAGAAGGTTGGATGCGTACGCATCGCCTTCGGGATGTCTAAGGTATACGACAAGCCCTTTCGGGCTAGTACCTTAAAGGGGTCCACAAACCTGGGGCGCAGTTTGTTTCTTAACACATAAGAAACTCCATGTGTAGGAAGTTTTTTTTGCGTTTAATAAAACACTTTCTCCTACTTTATACGACTTTATGTTACGCCGACACTTGCGGTCGGCCTGTTCCTTCTGCTTGTCTTGGCTTTCCGCCATGGCATCGCAGACGTGTCGTAAGACACTAAGGCGCGTCGATAAAAACTTATCGATGTGCTTTCGCACCGATACAGGGATGACATCGGGGAATCCTCCCCCCTCAAGCCCTGGGACACACACACGTGGCGTCAACGGAACCCTCGGATTCACTAATACGCTCACGTAAAATGGGGTAAACCCCGTAGATGCATGGACCGAATTGTTTATGGCAAATTCGGCCATACGAAGCATCTCACTCCAATGCTTTGGAGAATACGGACATAAACTACGGAAAATATCCTCAACAACGCGATTAACTCGTTCCGTCTGACCGTCCGTCTGCGGATGATCCGCAGTGGACATGAGGAGCTTGGTGCCCAGCACACTAAACAACGCTCCCCTAAACTGTCCCGTAAAACGGGGATTCCGATCCGACACAACGGAATCGGGTAGACCATGATGTCGAAAGACGCGGTCTAGGAACACTTTCGCTGTTCCTTGTCCATCAATGGACTCTGGCACCGCCGCCAGGTGAGCCATCTCGCTCAATCTGTCTACAAAGACCAATATGCCGGTGTTCCCGGCCTTATCCTTCGGAAAACCGAAGATAAAATCCATAATATTGGATTTCCAACACTCCGTTGGAACCGACAAGCTCGCCAAAGGCGCAGCTGAACTTTCATAGGGTTTAACCCTTTGACACGTCTCACAGGTGCGTATATACGCACCGACCCCTTATACATGTTGGGCCACCAATACAAAGCGCTTAAAGCGCTGTAGGTCTTATCCCGACTTAAATGACCCCCGGTAGGGGCGTCATGTGCCTCAAAGAGGACTCTATACTTCAGTTCCTCATCATGAGGAACTACCACCCGCGGAGTGTCCTCCGGGATCGTGATATAAAATAGCAAACCGTCACAGTACCTGTAACGGTGTAAACAAGCTTTAGCTCGACTTGACAGGGTTGGCTTAGACGAGCCAAGTCCCTTTCCACCCAACGCGCTGATAAGCGCCGTACACTGTGGGTCTTTCTCATACGCAGGCGTATGAGATCCACCACAGACGAGGTGACGAATGTCGCGTGAGCGAGCTCGTAATCGGGACGACGCGACAACGCGTCTTCAAGCACGTTCTGCTTGCCAGGTTTATACTTAACCTCAAAGTTGTACTCCGCAAAGAAGGAGAGCCAACGGGCCATCCGTTGCGAGAGATGAGGCGACTTTGTCGCTGTCGGTAACGACACGTGGTCAGTATAAACCATGAACGGCTTAGAGCCGAGTAGGTGAACCCTAAATTTGACAAGAGCATACTTCATTGCAAGTAGCTCCTTGTCATGAACGGGATAATTCCTTTCCGCAGCTTTAAGCTGCCTCGACTCAAATGCAATCACGCGTTCCCTTCCTGCATCGTCTGCTTGTAACAATGCACATCCGATTTCGAACTCGGAGGCGTCGCAGACGACACTAATTGGTTTCTTAGAGTCTGGGAGAGCAAAAACGGGAGCTTTTAGCAATCTCCCCTTAACCGCTTCAAAAGCGTTTTGGTGTTTGGTTTCCCAACACCAGTCAACATCCTTCTTGAGATATTCCGTCAATGGCTTCGCCATTTCAGCGTAGTTCTCGCTGTATTTGTGGAGATAATTGGCTAATCCAAGCCACCTCCGTAAATCTATACGATTTACAGGCTAAGTTCACTCCATAATGGCTTTTACCTTCGCGGGATCCGCCCGCACTCCATCATTACCGATGAAGCATCCGAGGAAAGAAATTTCCTCAGCACCAAAGATACATTTGGATGCGTTCGCATATAACTTATGCTCTCGCATACATTCGAGCACAGCTCGAAGTTGTATAAGGTGCGTATGAACATCAGACGAGTCGCCTTCCGCACGACTATGAACGAATATATCGTCAAAGTACGTCTGAGAGTACTTTCTATGAGGGGGGAAGAGTTGAGTCACCAAGAGATTGAAAGTCGCTGGCGCATTCGAAAGCCCCTGTGGCATAACAAGACTCTCCCACAGCATGCTGCTAGGCGTGCTGACCGCTGTAAGTGGAATATCGGACGCTCGCATGAGCACCTGATAATACCCGTCCACCAGATCTAAGGTACTGTATACAGTACAGCCCGCTATTTTGTTCTGGAGGACATAATTCCGAGGAATCGGAGTCTGAATGGGTACAATAGCTGTATTCAGCTTGTTGTACGCATGCACAATGCGCCACTTTCCGTTCGGGTTACGAAAACAAAAATTAGGAGAAGAGTGGGGAGACTTTCTCTCCCGTACTATCCCTGCCTCTTCTTTCCCCTTGAAGAATACGTCGATGACGTCGCATTGCTCCTTGGGGAGAGGCCACTGCCTCGTGACGCAGTATTTGGTTCCAGGAACCAAATCAATTTCATGCCGGACTCCCCGATCCGGTGGTAACCCCATCGGCGGGTTGTCACTAATGACATCTCCAAATTCCTTTAGTAAGGAATGATAAGGGTCCTCAGGATCCGCAAGGATCTAGAGGCCGCTTCGGGCATTCAATGCCTCTTTTGGTTTTCACCAAAACTGACTCGTCCATCGTGGATGAGGAGTTCAACTCCTCTTCCGGACGCAAAACGACGACCTCGTCGATTTCACCTGCTCTCAAAGCAGTTCCAAACTCGTTGAAGGACATCTCCTCCAACGACAACAGTTCGCATACACCAGGCAACCGTTCCAGGCTTACGCCTTCTGTGACAACACCTGTCACACTATTCAGCACGTCACACGTCGGATGCAATACGATACCTATAATGGAACCGTGCACACAAAAAGGCGTCTCAAGAAAAGCGAGAGTGCCGTCATGGCGGCGCGACCCTGTACGACGCAATCGCGCGCGACCGTTCTGGGTCGTGCGCCTAGCAGTCTTCAGTGTATTTGAACACTGATTTTTTTATTTAATATAAAATTAGCCTAAATTAATAAACTAATATAAACTATATGCAATACTAGGTAGAACTTACTTAATTCGTACCTAGCCAAAATGTAGTGTACACCACCCGTGTACTAACATGCATCCGATAGGACTGCTGACTACTGGCCTCGGGACTCATCCCGTGACCCAGATGGGGGGAGTCAATTGCCCCATCTATTGGAAGCGCCACGCGCCTATCCACAGAGGTCTCTACCTCTACCACCGGTGACTCGCCGGTCTCACCTATAACGGCTTAGTCCGACGTGCGAAAGAGACGAACTTCGGGTCTCTTCGCTTGGAAGCGCCTCGCACTTAACCATAGTGGTCTCTACCCCTACCACTGGAGTCGCCTAAGAGGAATCCACCTCTGCCAATGGCGACTCACCAGTCTCGCCTATAACGGCGTGGTCGGAATCATTTCCGACGTGCAAAAGAGACGAGCTACGGGTCTCTTTGCTTGGAAGCGCCTCGCGCTTAACCACAGGGGTCTCTACCCCTACCACTGGAGTCGCCTCAGAGGA
>CM047587.1:42022976-42072270 GCA_026184515.1 Peronosclerospora sorghi | reverse complement strand
CTCTACCCCTACCACTGGAGTCGCCTCAGAGGAATCCACCTCTGCCACTGGCAACTCGACAGTCTCACAGTTAACGGCGTGGGGATTAGCCGCCGAATCCCCCTCGTTAAGGAACTATTACTTAACGTCATTGGGAATGATCATTTCAGACATCCCAATATCTGGCATCTCACGACAGAATTGCTTTTGCGATCGAGAAAAGGTGGTTTCATGACTCGCCAATGCTTCACCCGATCGCGGGTGCGTTGAGCCAATGGACTTAGACTTCCAGTATATCCATGGCCCGTGGCGTTCCGGCCACTTCATGCCCAGAATGAGGTCATACCTCGAGTCCAAGTCCAGGGCTAGGCAACGTTCTAAGCTGGCGAGGTCTGCAAACTTCATCTTAAGGTCAATCGAGACCTTGGGTACAGAAACCTGTACGCCCGTCTCAAGACGGACCGTGACAACGTCACGAGAACGTGCCTCTAGGGCCTCGGCATACAGCCGACTCTTCTCTACAGAAGCCCGTCTGACATAATTGTCAGACGCTCCAGAGTCTATCAAGACTCTCCAAGGATTATCAAAGCCTTTCACGTCCGCAAGGACTACCAGCGAACCTGGCTGGTACACCAACTCGGTACTAGAAAGCACCGTTTCCCTCGTGGCTTTGTGCTGTCGTCCCCTACCCTGGGGCTTAACAGCACTGAGGGATCCCCCAGTAGGGCGCCCCGCACCTACTGGGAGCCGTCGTTTCCCGACGGCTTGGGCAAGGGCTTTTTCCCCACCCTTGGCCCCTTAAAGCGAGTATCTCGCTGGGGGTTCCGCGGACATCTGTTCCGCAGACGATCCGTGCTTCCACATAGGAAGCATCTCAGCGGCCCACGCCGCTGCAACATTGTAAGGAGCTCTGCCTCGAAGCTCTGCGAAAAAGAGGTAGATTGACTCTTAGCGGAAGGTTTCTCTTCCGATTCGACCTGAATCAGGTCCATGGGTTCCGGACCCACCTTAGAGGAACGAAAGTTCCTCTCGGCGTTGAACGACATCTTGAACGCCTCCCCCAGGGATTGGGGTCGGCATCGGAACAGTTCCGAACGTGCTGGTCCTTCTTTCAGGCCTCCCATGAATACGGGGATGGACACATCGTCCGAATACGCTTTCGCGTAATCCCTGCCAACAGGGTCTTAAGTTCTTGGATATATGTTTCCAAGTCCCTAGTGCCCTGAAGGCACCCCAGAAACGCCAGCTTATTCTGGAAAACCAGATGAGGCGTTGCATACATGTCCATAAGCTTCTGCTTAAGGACCTCCCAGGTAGGGAACACGTTCGTGACCGAGTACGAACACGTAAACGCCCATGCACGGGCTTTGCCCGTAATATGGGTCAGTGCAAGTCCCACTTGCAAGCGATCAGCGATCACGTTCGCTGTTGCGAAGGCCGTTTCGACCTCTGGCAGCCACACATAAAGGTTGTCAACCTTCTCCCCGGTGAACTCCTGTATCTTAAATGATAATGGGGGACGCACCCCCGTGGAACGACTTCCACCTAAACTCGCCTCATGGGCGATGAGGGCGTTGACCCTTGCCTTTACGGCCTCAAGGCCCTGCTCCACTAGTAGCTGCATACCTTCGTCACCCATGAAGGATAAAATCCTGCTAAAGGCTTCCTGCTGGACGAGGGTTAACCTATCCCAATCGTCTTGATTCATCCTTTGCAGAGGATGTCTTAGCCTACCAACACAGGTGTTGGATTGACTACAAGTGCTACCAGATGTATCCGGTGCGTATACGCACGGTGTGGCTAGCGCACAAAGGAAGACTTTCCTTAAAGCGGCGTTCGCCGCTACTTAGCCGATGCGCCCTTATAAAGGGCTTAGTAGGAGAGAGCTCTCCTACGCGGGGCCAAGATTCCCGGGTTGGTTTACTATAGCCTTTGCTAATGCCTTAACGGCAAGGCTCCCTTACTAAGGGTGTAGCTAAAAGGAGGTCTCCCTTTACGCTACTGCACTCACTACATGCGCGACCGGTCGAGGTCGTGCGTCTGTAGGTGATAGAGTGAAACGTAAACTGAATGTATATTTAATATATAATTAGCCTAAATTAATTTAAACTAATGTAAACTATATGTAATACTAAGTAGAACTTACTAAATTCGTACCTAGCTAAAATGTAGTGTACACCACCTGTGTACCAACACGTGGATGGCTTACACGCCACCCCCCAAGGGCCCCTGTCCTGATTGGTTAAAATAGCTAATGGTTCAAAACCCTTTGACCGGTCAATACTGACCCCAACCGTAGTGTACTCACGTACACCACCAACTAAATGTCACTCGAATGTAACCCTGTTACATATACCATAAAAACGCTGTATATTTGATCATAAACGGAATCACATAGGGCAACATTGGCCACCACGTTCCAATTTCCGAATAAATGTTCCGCGGCCGTCCCCTCCAAATGATCACCCAGATTGTTGACTTCTGATTTTCCAGTCCAAACCAATCCGGAGGAATGTCGATTGCTTTCATGAAGATATATGCCCATTGCTTAAGACCGCGATCGAGCCCCGGGTATATATCAGTACTCGAAAACTTCTCGATGCTTAGCTTCGGTATTTTAGTGCACCTGGTCTGTCCGAAACGTGGAACTGCACGTTTTGAGCCAGTATATTTGTCGAATTTTCATGTAGCCATTTTGGACTTTTAAGTGAAGTCTAAATTCAGATTGCTGGAAACGCATTGTCTATAAATGCATGTGGATACATGTGGAAAGATTTAAAATTTACTAGTGAATTTGAGATTTAGAAATCTTTCAAATTTTATAAATTATAATTACTTTTTTTTTTACAACTCAGCGATTCGTCACTTCTAGCGGTAGCTAAAATACCCGCCCCATCGCGCTTGTCTACGCTTATACCCTTTCTGAACAAAAGTGTCATGTCAGATAGTATACACTGCGTAGCCATTCATTGTTTCCAAAAAATTCATGCCACTTAAATCCGGGGCGCCTCTTGCAGGGACCTGTCCACATTTCCACGGCGCCACCCCGCGTATTTCTTTTCCACTAACTCCAGTATGGTCATTCAAGGTAATTTGTTGACCGTACGGATCGAAATTTCTTCGTGTGTCCCGGAACGTGCTGTCCCATGCAGCTACTAAAAAGTCCTTCACGATATAGGTGGCGACCAAATTCGCCCTTGCGGTTTCTTCCACGAAAACAAGCCGTGTTTGAACTTCATTCAAAATTTCAAGAAAAGCAATACAGGAATTCACCCTGGTCTATCGCGCTGTCATCACTATGTTTTACACCGATTATTCCATTCGTAAAACAGAAAAAAAACATTTAAAAAAATAAAATTACCTCCATTTTTAATTATCATCCGAAAACGAGCGGACATCAACAAGGCCCAAAGAAACGTTATAGGAATAAAAACCTCCACTCGAAAATCGCAAGCTTATCCAAAAGACACTTTTTATGACGTCTGGTTCCCTTAGGCTCACAATATGTAAAAATAACACTTTTTGCGTAGTCTTACACTACCTGACCAGAAAGTTTTGGTCAGGCAGGATATGCGTAGATAGGGGCGCTTCGGTCAGTTAAAGGCCTACACTAAGTGAATTAAGCAAACAAATTAAAAACAGAAAGTATATTATACTAGGGGATGTTACCCGTCGTCCCGACGAATTGATTCAAATTTCATTGAAACTATAGTATATGTACATTTACTTGGAAACATAATCCTTCCTGGCAAATGGACGTGAGATCAATATCCGATTCTACGTAAGTCAGGCTGGATTATATTTTACGTAAGTCAGTCAATATCAGCCAATTAAAATGAGAGCTACGTACACTTAACAGACGGACGGAATTATATTATGAGATAACGTCTAATATGCCCCTGTTTTGGCCCAAAAATTCTAAAATGCCCCTCTTCTTACAAAAATCCTAAAATGCCTCTGTTTTCGCGGTTCCCTCCAATCGCTAAATTTAAGGCGACTATTTAATGATGGCCACCGCTAGGGACACACCAAAAATTACTCCGGACACACTTTTTAACAGCCATGGCTATATCTATGAATAGTATATAGTAAGATTATATACCTTATTGGTCTTTTGGCAAATATAAGTGTAGTAGGTACGTAGAAAGACTACTAGCTCATGGCTTCCTCCAACCTTTTATTAGGGCTGAAACTCTCCGACACGGTATCGACGTAAAACTTGCGTTTCAATGACAATGATCAAGCACGATGCCGCTGCTGTGTCCGTCTACGCTTCATTCACGCTTCCGCTCCCAGTTGATAAGGCAGGTTTGGTCGTTCCCATCTACTACCGATACAATGCGCACGGCCCCCAACTCAACGTCGATGAAATCAACCGTTTAGACGGATAAGACGTCATCATCATATACACGCCCACGGCGCATCAGGCGGATTATTGGCAGGTTCGACTCATGGCTATGCGTGGCTCCATCTCGCCACTACGCGCTAAAGATATCGATGTCTATGAGGACTGGAAAGGCGGCGCTGATAACGGTCTCGGCACGCTCTATGCCTATACGGAGGCAGTGAAGGTCGGTACAGCGCTTTATGGAATCAATATCCCTGCGCTACTCGCCGCTGGTATCATTAGCGTTGCGCTGTACCACACGGCAGGGAAGGGAACGCGTCTTGCATCCTTGCCTGGAAGTAAAAACAACAATAAATCGGGTGTTAAGCTACCAGCCATGGTAAAGCTAAAGGATAAGTATGTGCCCATGACTATACTCGAGGCGGTGGTGAAGCAGACGGGAGTGTACGCGTCAAGTCGCCTAGGACGTCTCTCTGTGTTGTGGGGCGATCAGGTGTTCATCCAGTCGGCTAAAGTGAAATACGTATATTAATAAATAGCGGTCAAAAGTGTGTAAGGAGTAATTTTTGGTGTGTCCCTAGCAATTCTTGGTGTGTCCCTAGCGGTGGCCATCATTAAATAGTCGCCTTAAATTTAGCGATTGGAGTGCACCGCGAAAACAAGGGCATTTTATGATTTAAGAAGAGGGGCGTTTTAGATTTTTTGGACCAAATCAGGGCATATCAGACGTTTTCTCTTATATTATACAAGTGTAGGTACCCGTCGAACCGACGGGACAGGGAATAAAAACCGTCTGCCGTCTACAAAACTTGCCCCCCATGTATTTCCAGGGTTAGGGTAGGGAAAACATATACTCTACATTATACTAATGTGGTCACAATGCTTGGGTCGCACGCCGTTACTGCAAGCAGTAACGGCGTGCGACCACTATCATTTGCAACCTCTAAATCTTCATTCGTAGCCGTCTTGAGCAGTCGATGCACCTGCGCTAGGTCTACATACATTCCCTGTACCTGTTTTCCATCCGCAACAAAAAAGTAAGCAAATCCACGGAACATAAATCAAAGAGTATAAGCTCACCATCGACAACAATCCGGGCTCCTTGTGCGTGTCTTAACAACTCCCAGTGGTGGTGTAATGAGCGCAGCCGCCCTGCCACGTGGCAATTTAACCGCCTTCAAAATGTCGGTATCCAAAGCTGCTATTTCTAACCAATGATAAAGTCGAATAGTTTTTTTTTACTTAACTTTAAAAGCGCTATTTGTAACCAATTAAAAGAAATCGATAGTACAGCTCGACTTCGCTTAGGTACGGGATCACGACGACATGACATTCTTTTTATATATATAGATATAAAGTTTGAAAATTCAAAAATTGAAAAAATCCTAAGGAATTATGTCTACTATTCATATGTATTAATAGCCAATGCAGTTTCATCTTTTGAAATTGTATTTTCTTACGAACTTCCAACAAGGGAACATACAACCTCAACACCTTCCGTTCCGTTGGGTAGTGAGTTCGGTGATTGGTATCTAGATAACATTTACCAACTGTACAACATGTTGCACAGCATTGCTATTATGCTTACATGTTGTATTTCAACTTCGTTTGCTGTAAAAGTAAGACAACTTGAGTTTGTTCCTGCGAAGCAACGCACATCCATATCTAAATTCATCACTTAAAAAAAGAGAATGTTCATTGATGACTGAGACAATACTAGACAGCTGTTGTAATAAAATTTCGAACATTATATCTTAACGCATGTTAATAATGATTCGGGCCTCAAAATTGCGCGTAAAAACTAAATTTATTTAAGTACTAGTCAAAAAAGTAATTAGTTGCTCACTCCCTATTTCCCTCAAACATTTCTCATAGGTAATATTACCACGTCCCTGAATTTATGCCGAGTTGCACAAACGATGAAATGCTGCGTTTTCATGTGCATTCTAAGGTGTAGCCCGAGTGCGCAACCAACTTCAATTTAACCCTTTCTGAAACACATATTGGTCAAACAACGGGAGGCGATACAAACTTGAAATGTGAGAACACCTCCTCGGCAAAAAGAATATATTCCACATCAATGAGGTCATCCTTCAATATCCGACTAACAACACAAAAAAAGGCTTATACATAGTCTCGAAAGAAAAAATCCTGTCGTATAACCGGTAACAATGCAGCGCCATCTATCGTTTCTAGTCCAACTGAACACCTCAGTTACGTGAGAAAAAAGGAAAAGTGTTCAAACTAACCTGTTATATCTATTTCACACGTATTTTTTTAATCAAAAAAGGTCGGATCTGTGTGAGCCAATTATCGATAGAAAAGAGCCTAAAACAAGGGCCCTATTTAATGTAAGACTCGTGTCGCCTGGGAAGTAGTTCAAGTTAAGTTGTGGTAGTTGGTTTATCAGAAAATGTGATGAAGATTAGGGTTAAACCTTACGTATCAGTAAGTGTATTTACACATCCTCTTTCGCTCGGTCGGGATTGCCTTTCGATCACAGTTTTCGCTTTTGCTTTCTTCACGAGCTTGGGCTACTACTGGATGGAATTTTTTTTACCGGTGGTACCTTCACGACGTCATTCACTAGTTTAACTATGTGCACGCTTTTCTTCCTCTGTTTTTGTTGCCGAAACATGCGGAACACTATGCAAACCCTTTGGCTTTGTTGTTTCCATCGCACGTCTCCAACAATTATTAAATCTCTATAGTTATTTAAAGTATGCGCATTGCCGGCGTGGCTACCTCTGTTGTCGACGTCACGTTGCGATTGTTGATGGGGAAGAACCACTAGCGCAAGTCAGTGGAAAGTTAGCCATGTAAACACTGATGGCGATGCATCACTACGTGCGTATCGTACAAATTATTTGTGCTCAAAATGTAATTATGTAATCATGCATTTGTAGCGATAGTTCAAGCTCTAATTTAATTCATACTATTTTGTCCAATGCAAAGTTTGAAGTGTTGAGAATAATTGTTCTTTTGTTTGCAAAAGAACAATTATTCCCAACCCTTCAATTGATGATAGTGACCATACCCGTGCGTATTGAGAGCTATAAAGATGCAGACGTTGCCGCAGGTAAGGAAGATTATTAAATTGTTGGTGTAAACGTTATTTCTGTGAATGTAATCGTATCGATCCTTTTTGCTTACGAGCCAACTTGAAATCAACGTTGGTGTACAAGGAATCCCACCGGATATAGGGGATTCACAAGAAATTTCTCTATGTGGGTATAAACTGGAGCTAGAAAGGACTTGGTGAAGGATATGTCACACCATTGCGTACAGAGAAACCTGCTCTTGACCACTACACCAAGAACAAATAGTATGGTCGAGAGTATGGAGCGCTCTAGTAGCCAATAAGACCGATCTAGTCGTGCCCCCTCGTGCTCGAAATATGCGTCTGATTAATATCCACCGCATCCGATCCGCCGGATACCTATCTAAAACCAACGAGCTGTGCACAAAAGCAGTTAAGATCGGAGGAAATATTTTCGCTAATCCATCGCTCGGATATACGTCAAACGTCGGAGACAATCGTCAAAGCCTCAATGGCGTATCATCTCGGTCGATTTGATGTAGTTTATGTACGGTACAGAGTCGAGACATCTATAACTTAAAATTTTATCAAACGAGAAAATTTTACGAGAAAGTAAACAAAAACCTCAAATGAATTTGGTGTATCACACAGAAGGCAGCTCCCCGTTTCGCATGCTAAAAGACCTGTTTCAGCTGACATAAACATGTAAAAACCCATGTCGCTGTCTCGACTAGAATTTTCTTTTCATCGAGATACCATTGATATCTTCTGCCTATTTTACGGCGTACAAACTCAGCATACTACATCCAGTACCGACAGATAGATAATATATAGGAAAATGTGCTGCGTACATCGAAACAAGAACTATTCGACCGTAATCTTCTTCTAATCTTTCCTGCATTTTCCGCACATTACTGTTGAATTGTTGAGATGTGCGCTGTCGAAGGCAAGTTGTGAAGTGAATATATTTATAGGTCCTTATTTCACTACCCTGAGTTACATCTAAGCCTAGTCTTCTAGATTTTCTAGAAACTTCTTTCTGACGTCAGAATGTGACGTCAGACTGAGATGTCATACTATGACGTCAAAACTGCACCTGTACTTGTCCTAAATATGTGGATGGTTAGTGGCGTTATCCGTGTATCCAGTATCTCCATCATCCTGCCCATTGTCGTACCATCCGCGTGTCCATTGTCGTATCATCCGCCTTTCCATTGTCGTATCATCCGCCTTTCCATTGTCGTATCATCCGCCTGTCTGACATGCATTCAGCGTTGTAACCCAACACTCCAACTCACCGCTAATGTTGAGTGTGCTTGGGGCCAACACCACTCATTTGGAGAAGATATTTGAGTCGTTTGGTTCCCAGTGCTTTTGTAAGCATATCTACCAGCTGGTCCTCCGTGGACTTGTATTTGACCATAATTATGTCGCGCGCTACGTTCTCTCGAATGAAGTGATGACGAATATCGACGTGCTTGATACGAGCATTATATCCAGCATTGATGGCAAGTCCGATTTCCCCTTGATTATCTTCTCAGATCCACGTTGCTCCCACTTGCTCATCACCGAGATCTTTGAGCATTGCACGTACCCATAACACTTCTTGAGTGCATAGGCTTAGAGCATGTATTCTGCTTCCGCCGAGATTAATGCAACCGTGCGCTGGTACTTGGACTTAAAAATTACTGGTGCACCTCCAATCATCACTATCGTTCCAGATACTGATCGCCGATCATCGACATTACTTCCCCAGTCCGCATACGTGTACGCTGTAGCTTGTTCTTCCTTCGTACTACCATCAAACTTGATTCCGTATTATCTTTTCGTCTTGAGATAGCGAAGCACGCAAATAGCCGCTTTCCAGTGCTGTTGTCCCGGATTCTCCAAAAACCGCGATAACTGCGTGACCACATATGAAATGTCTGCACGTGAGCATGTGGAGATCTAAAGCAAACATCCAATTAATGATCTGTACGGCCTCGACTTCAGTTTATTTTTGTTATCTTCAGTTGTCGTTGACTGATTCTTTGACAGCTTTAAACCCGACTCACATGGATTTAACACTTCCTTCGCATCCTCTTGATTGAACCTATTCACCACATCTTCAATGTACCGTGTCTGTCGGATCATAAGCGTACTGCAATTGAGGTCGTGATCAATTTCCATTCCAAGGATGAACTTGGCCTTGCCCAACTCCTTCATCTTTAATGATTCCTTCACTTCTGTCTTGACCTCCAGGATTTATTTGATGCTTTTTGCAGCAATGATCATGTCGTCTACGTAGAGGCATACATAAATATAACCGCCTCTATGACTCTTGACATAGACACATTGATACTCCCCGCAACTTCTAAACCCAATCCGTAGGAACACAGCATGAATTGTCTTATTCCATGCGTTTGCAGCCTGTTTAAGACCGTAGATTGCCTTGTTCAACTTGCACATCATGCTCTCAGCGTTGATAATACCACATGACACATCCATGTACACTTGCTCTTGAATTTCACTGTTCAAAAACGCAGTATCCACATCCAACTGTTCCGTCACATATCCTTCCGTAACAACCACTGATAATACAACTCGGATGGAATTCATATTCGCCACGGGCGAGTAAGTCTCGAAGAAATCGATACCGAATTTTTGCTTGAAGCCTTTTGCAACTAGTCTCGCCTTGTAGCGAACGATATGTCCGTGCTCATTCCTCTTCTTGGCAAAAACCCATCGGCATCCAATCGGTCAAACTTCTTTTCTTTTCGGAACCAACATCCATGACTTGTTTTCAGAGTGAGCTTTGAGATCCGCGCCCATAGCCTTCACCCATTCCGTAGCGTCATCACTGTCCATGGCTTTTTGATATTTCGTTGGTGCATCGTCTGCATTGCCCACATTTGCCGCATAAGCTAGTACAGCTTCTACTAGTAGGCTGTCTTCATCAACACGAGGACGCTTGGGTGAAGGCGGATAGAAATGATCGTCATGTCGGGGTCGACATCGTCATTCATTTTATGCTCTTCATCCATGGTTGATCTATTTCCCAGAAGAAGCATTGATTCTCGTACCCGGCGAATACGTTCTCTCTCAGGCCGAAACACCATACAGTCACTTGATCTTGACTCGTTAATCCGTTGATATGTTGTCAACTATCTTCCTGATGACACAGATTCATGTTCATCTTCTTGCATTTCGACGTCATAAATGGTTCCTCGGTTGACTCCATCGGTTCATCTTCCATGGGTAGTTGCGTCTGATCCTCAGGGTTAACAATTTCATCTATATCCTTGATCACATGAATGATTTCGGTCTTTTGTGTCATGGTGGTGTCGTGAATTTCATTTATCTCACTTTCATCAAGTTTTACTGACCTTGAAATCTTGATCTTATTCTGCTCCAGATCATACACTCGATAACATTTCGTGTTGTCACCGCAACCCAGGAACATACATTTGAAACTCTTTGGCTCCAATTTTTACGTTTAGAGTCGTCAAGATGAGCATAACCCATCGACCCAAATACACGCAAGTGGTCTAGCCTAGGCTTTATCTTGAAGTAAATCTCGTACGGCGTCGCATCAGGGCGCGTGCTATTTACTGTCCGATTGACCAAGTATACCGCCGTACTAACCGCTTCTGCCCACCATGAAGCTGATACTCTCTTGTAGTGCATCATTCTTCGCGCCTTTTCCATTATTGTTCTATTCATTCTTTCAGCCACGCCGTTCTGCTGAGGGCTTTATGGCACGGTCTTCTGGTGCACAATACCGTTATGCTGACAAAATCCGTCCAAAGTCTTGTTGACAAATTCGGTTCCGTTATCAGGGCGCAGACACTTGATGCGCTCTCCCCACTGGCTCTCATACAGGATTTTAAATGATTTTAAGATTTCAGGCACTTCTCTCTTCCTTTTTAGAAAGTAGCGACGACGTATTTCGAATAGTCGTCCACAAAGGTGAGAACATACTTCGCCCCTCCCTTCGACGTCGTCGCCATTGGTACCATTACGTCCGTGTTTACAAGCTCCAAAACATGAGACGTCTTCGTATGTGAACTAGCTGGATAGGGAGTCACCGTCTGTTTTCCTTTCATGCATCCTCCACATATTACTTTCATCTTGGAGGTGGAAACAGGCATACCAATTGTCGTGCGCTGTGTCTTTATCAGCGCATCTTTGTTCACGTGGCCCATTAGAGCGTGCCATAGCTCCCACTCGCTTTCCATGTCCAAATAAGCCACATATTGTGCCATTTCCTGCTGACAATCCAGTATTTAAGCTTTACCGACCTTCTTCCCCAAGGTAATAGTCTTCTTTTCTTTCCAAATGAGACACGATTCGCACTTAAATTCAATGTGAAGTCCGTGTTAGGTAAGCTTTCCCACAGACAATAATTGTCTGTCCAGTCCAGGTATGTGTAGAACATCCACCATCCGAATGCGCTTGCCATCAATCCCCCTTAGACACACCTATCCAGCAATCGACCACCGATCTTATCAGCGATGATGGGTAGGTGGAAGAGGATACCTAACCTTTAGTGGAAAGACCAAGTTATGTCACCCCAAAACAGATGTTGGTACGAAGAAAGGCACCGCAGTCACCAGGAACGGTGGACCATCAAGTAGACGATCCAAGGTTAGTCAACGTGGTGTCAGCACAAGACCAGGTGACAGCGGAGCAAAAAACGGAAGAAGGGGAACATGAAATTGCTAGGTCGGACCATGAAGGTGTTCCTAATCAGACCGATATCAGTGAAGGACAGCCCGTCGATCAAGACCAGGGGCGTTCAGCCGGTCCAGATGGTCTAGGTGATATCGCCCCAGAAGATGAACAAGTCTGTATACATGAAGGCGGGGAACAGTACATTCAGGAGCTGGAAAGCCAAATGGCAGTAATCCCTGAAGTGTCTGCCGACTCTCCCGAAGTTACAATGGATGATTTACAAGTGGGTGATCAAGACCTTAACAGTCCAGACCAGATCGAGCAGTTGAATAATATCATATGTAATAAAAGACATCTGCTGATCGGAAAGGGAAACGCCTTACCACCTGCAGCCCGTGGTGCGATTTGCGATATTGACGTTGGAGATGCCAAGCCGATTGCTCAGCGATGTCGACGCGTGGCGCCACAGTACCGGGAAAAGCTTTCTGATCTTATCAAAGGACTCTTGGCTACCAAGATTATTAGACCGTCGACCTCGCCATGGGCCTCGCCGATCGTAATTGTTATCAAGAAGAACGTCGTCGACATTAGGTTGTGCATCGACGATCGGCAGGTAAATCGGTTAACTAAACTTATGGTGTACCCGATGCCGCTGATTAATGATTTGTTGTAAGACCTGTACAAGACCTTGTGGTATTGTTCGCTGGACATGGCAAGTGGATTTTGGGTGGTCTCGATGACTGATCGAGCCCGTGAGATTTCCGCATTTGTGACACCGTTTGGTCTTTTCGGGTGGAACCGTATGCCGTTCGGTCTGAAGAACGCACCCCAGATCTATCAAAGGTTGATAGACAACGCACTGTACGGACACTTCAAAATCAAGACCGATCGGGACCCTGCCGAAAGTTATGATGTGTTTACAGAGGGTGAATCCAATCGGGAAAGAAGACCGTCCGTTCTAGGGAGGCGGTCGTACATCGACGACATTTTGATACCTGCCTCGTCATGGAACGATCTGTGCGAGAAGGTTGAACGATTGTTGGAGACATGCGACCACTGGAACCTATCTATCAGCGCCATAAAAAAATTTTGGGGTATGTCCAAGGTCTCCTATTTAGGTCATATGGTCTCGAACAATGGTCTAGAGGCTAATCCTAAGGACCTGGATTCGTTAAGCAACCTCCCGTTTCCCAAGTCTCTGAAGGCAATGCAGTCCTTCCTAGGAAGTTTAAACTACTACAGCCGCTTCATCGAAGATTTTGCTATCTACGCGGCTGTGTTGTATGAGCTCCGGGAGGTGGACTACGATATGTTGCGCGAAGAAGACCGGGCAACTTTACATAGGGGCGCCGACTCTGGTCTTGCTGCAGATTGTCCGCAAGTGGAGGCCGAAGACCATATGAAGCGTGCAAAGTTTTCTTTTGGTATGTTGAAGGCTAAGATGGTGACGGCACCGATTCTCAAGCATTTCGCTCCCGAAAAGTTCCCGACCATTATTGTATATGCTAGTCATGCTAGTCAGTGGGCCATTTCGGCCACTCTAGTACAAGATCATGATGGTGTGTACCATCTGGTCACGTTCACGAGCAGAACGCTGAAGCGAGATGAAGTGAACTATGGAATTGTCGAGAAAAAAGTTCTGGCGTTGCTACTAATTCTGGATGTGTGTTACAACCTGCTGGTCGGGCGACCTATAAAGGTCCTGTCAAGGCGGTCTACTTTGGCCTGGCTATTATCAGCCAATGGGATGGACGGACTTCTAGGCAGATGGTCGGCGGTCTTGTCGCAGTGTACCCTCGAGGTCGTTAAGTGCACCAGGGGCGAGGAAGAGATATTGGGCACATTAGCTGCCAGTATCACCCCTCGGTCTGAAGTGGACGAGGCATTGATAGCGATTCCCCCGAGGAAGCAACCTCGGCAGTCAGTTTCGAGACCGCCACCGACCGTCGACCATGATGAAGAGATCTTGGTCTTAAGTTTTGACGGATCAGCAAGCGTGAAGAAGAAGGTCGGCGCCTGTAGTGCCATATTGTGGAAGTTGCCACAATGGTCTATAGTTGCAGCCGCTGCCGATTTCACGACGGATATTACTGTTAACGAGGCGGAGTACAGAGGTCTACTTCTATGTCTGGACCTGCTGTCGTCGCAAGAGAAGGGGCGAGTCATCATATGTGATGACTCCAACCTAGTGATCAGGCAGATCACCGGAGAGATCGACTGCAAGGCTCCACGGCTGAGGTCGTTAAATGATCGGGTAATGAAGGCATTGAAAGGCCATCCCAACCACGAGCTGTTGCACGTGAAACGGGACTGGAACAGAAGCGCCGACTACCTCGCGACCAAGGCCATGCGAGACCAGACCGGGGCTACGATCACCGAGGAGGCCATTCTTGATGAATTGATGAATATAAACAGGCTCCCCGAGGTGATCGGACCCAAGAACGCTCCGGATCAGGTGCATGTGATGGTCGCGACTAGACCAAAAGCTCGGAAGTCCCACCAACCGTTCCCAAAGGAACGGTTGAGTGAATCTGTTGTGCAACGACTAAGGGCAGAACGGATCCTCAAGGCGCAGGACGAAGAAGAATGGATTGTGAATTTGAAGACCTACCTGCGCGGTGAATTGTCTAAGTTGACGAACGATCAAGCGAAAGAATGTGCCAAGATCGCAGACAGTTACGAAGTGGATGAGGATGGTTTACTATATTACTGCCGCGATGCCGACCAAGACAGTGCATACCGGGACCGATTGGCGAAATTGGTGATACCTGAGTTGCTGCAACCGGATATCCTCCATCACTACCATGTGAGTCTAGAAGGGGGACATCAGGGCATAGGCAGAACGTATCACAAGATCAGGTCCCACTTTCACTGGAGAGATCTTTTCCGAAGTGTACAGAAATATGTGGGTTGTTGTACGGATTGCGAGACCGTAAAGGGTAGACCGGTAATCAAGGGGCGATCGCCCGGAAATATCGAAGCTACCTAACCTTTCCAGGTCATAGCGATGGACCATATACCGTAGCTGCCTAAATCGACATATGGCAATACTGAGTTGTTGATCTGGGTAGACCTGTTCACCGGTCTAGTTATTGCGAAGGCAAGTGCGTCCCGGTCTGCCGAGCAGATCGCCAAAAAATACGAATAATGCGTGTTCCGAAGGTTCGGCGCCAGCGAGGTCATCCGACACGACCGAGAAACTGGTTTCATGGCCGAGGTGTTCCGGTCGTTTAACAATATGCTGGGCCAGAAACAGAGCGCGACGATGGCATATCGTCCGCAAGCGAATGGATCGGCAGAACGTATGGTACAAACTATTACAAGAGCAATCAAGATGTACGTTGCCGATCCAGACCAGCGCGATTGGGACGAATACGCAGAAAGGCTGGTGTTTGCACTCAACTCGTCGACCGATCGGGTCCGAGGAGAAACGCATTTTTATCTTGCGTATGGATGGGACCCCCGGTCCACTCTTGAAGCCGCGATACCTATTGGCTACACTCGGACCCGCGATCGTGATGCTCGACGTTTGCGCATGCAGGTCCAGAAACATTACCAGCATGCAAGAGAAATTGTCAACGAAAAGTTACGTCAAGCTACACAAGACCGGGCAGACCGGAACAACGACCAGGTCCAACCCCACGGTATAGAACCAGGGGCGAGGGTATGGTTGTACCTAGACCGAGTGAAGGAGGGCTATGCGAAGAAGCTGGCTCACATGTGGCACGGTCCTTTCCGTGTTGCCGAGCTGATTGGTGAACACGCTGCCCGTATAGTAACAACAGGCACGGACTACAAGGTCTTCCTGATCGTACATGTGTCCAAGTAAAAACTGGTCCGAGAATTTCCTGATAGTCCCAAAATGCCCTGTCTAGTAGACGAGGCAGAACGGTTTGATTTCGATGAAGCATTACTGCCGGAGGACAGTTGGGAACGACCGCTGGAGAAGGACGAATTTGAAGTGAAAAAGGTCTTAGATGTCCGATCGGTCAAGAAGACCAGGTTCAGCCGGACCCACCGAAAATATCTGGTCCGATGGAAGGACCATGATGAAACAACTTGGATCGATGAGTCCGACCTGAACTGTGGAGCACTACTACGAGAATTCGAACGGGACCGAGTCAGTCGGAACCGTTTCGCAGTGATGCATACCCATGAAGACCAAGACCAAGACATGCAGTAGCATCGGTCTTCCCGACCGGTGTGAAGAGGTGGAAGGTCTTGTGTCTTGTGTATTGTGTATTGTATATTGTGAATATGTGACGAATTGGAATAGTGGAGTGACGAACGTGGATTGTTTTTTCGCGATGTAAGTGGAACGGTTGGTAATAACGTGTCTAGTGCAACTCTGGAGAAAGTGGTGGAATTAGATCAAGTGATTTGATTACCGAACATGTGAAAAAAGAACGATGATATATATTAAGTGTTATCTGGTCTACTACTTACGACCTCACTCGCCATCACCCTACAGACGTCCGACGGTCAACGACGGATGCTTTTCAACTTGGTCCTGGTACTGGTTACGCCAAGGTTCTTGTTGGTCTAGTTGGACCAAAGCATCCTTGAGGTCCAAGACCGGTGTAATACACCCAAGACCGGGGTACCATGTGCCACCGACAGCCAGCAGCTGGGTCCTCTCGACGCGACGCCGCGGCATATGAGGTACAACTGGATATAAGAACACATCGACGTCGCACTCGTGGGCCAGCATCCCGTCCAAAACATATTGGCACAGGGACTGCCAGGTCTCACCCGCTCTGATCCGACGCCGCTTGCGCTTGTTCTGGATGGTCGCCAATACAGGGTCTTGCCGAACTCGTTCCGGGGGGAGCACCAGATAGTGGGATTCCTCCCAGAAGGCTTGAGCGTGAGTCTTGTTAAAATATTTCACCCGACTCATGAAAGCATTGGCCTACGGAGTCGAGTGGAAGATGAACCCCAGCTTGAAATGCTCGAAAATCTTCCACGGCTCGTCAGGGTACAAGCAGGAGATCTGTGCCGACGTGATCAAGTCCGGCCGCCATTCCGACGCGGCAGGAACTTTCTTCGCCGGCGGGAAAAGCCAATGGTCTGGACGAGAGAAAGACCGGTCCAGGAGCTGCTTGGTCAGGGTGGACCGGCGTAAACAACCGATTTACCCTGGCGACCACGGCAAAGTATCCTCACGCGTTCGTGGCGGAAGGAAAGAACTGTCGATTGCCACGTTGGCCAACAAAGCATCTTTGTGGAGCTTGGATGTCCCAGGCAAGACCGTAGGTGTTGACTTTGTCGACGCATGAGGTGGTGGAACGCCACCATGCGGACCGGTCTTCTTGGTCTGCTCCGAAGTCGATGCAACTTGAACAAAACTTTCATGTGGACTTGTTCGCGACTTGGTTGGGATGGGGACAGCAAACTCCGAATCACCGGAGTCTTCGCCGGAGTCATCCCAGGACGAGACTTCTGAATACTTGGCATGGTCAGCACGAGGGCGCGAGGGCGCTTGAGTTTTGGCAGGGTTGCAGGCATCACTCACGTCCAATCTTGGGTTCACGAGAAGCGCCTGAGTCTTGGCTCGGTTACGGAGCACCGCACGCTTCCCCCATAGCTCGAGGTCGCGCGCTATGCCCCGCGCCCTCGAGCCACCCGGAGCACTTGCGCGCTTCTTGGAATTTTGTAAAATATTGGACTGTGGAATTTTGGCCAATGGATGGCGCCGGTCTTGGTCCTGGTGCAAGTCGACCAGGGCGGCCGACGCAGACCGGTCTACGCTGGAGGCAGCAAGCGGATGCCGACGAGGACGCAACAGGTCAACCAAGCGCTGATGACATTCTTTTAATACCGCCCGACGACCGTTCGCTGCCTGCGTCCAATCGTTCGACTTGCGTTGACAAGACTGGACCTCCTCGGTCTGGTCTTTAATCGAAATTCGGAGCTCAGTGAGACGCCTCTCGAGGTCGTCGCTTTGAATGCTCAACGTGGTCTGGTCAAGCAGGTCTTCTGCTTGCTGCTGTTGGACCAGCACAAGCTGCTCCCGAATATGAAGCTGATGAGCCTCCAAGCGGGTCAACCTATTGCGCGCGTTTATTAGTCCGGTCAAAATCTGACGCAGCTGGAGGTCATGCGTGTTCGACTGCTGATCGGCGTCAAGCAGGGCATTGATCGCCTTGCTGATGCCAGGAGGTATACGGGCTGGAGGTATACGGGCTGAAGACAAACGAAGGTTAGAACAGGTCCAAGGTGAAGACCGGACATGCATGCTTACGTTGTGTCGCATGTTGAGCAATCTGCTCCTGGAGACGTGCGATCTCTTCAAGTGCGTCTTGCAACTGCGCGTCGGTCCCGTTCTGATGCCCTGTCGATGTCTGAGGTGCAGTAGAACGATAGGGCTGCCAGACCGGACCGACCGGACGGGCGAAGTGACATGCGATGACGTGGTATGCGAGGTGCCTACAAGAACGGTCGTTAAGGAAATACAAGAAGGTCAAGTCCAGCAGTGCAAGTACCTGGAACGGATGAAGAAGATGGTTGCTCCATGTCGGAAAAGTCTGAATGACCAAGGTTCAACTGAATTTGATGGACGAGGTCAGACCGTTGTCGTTGTGCGACACGGTCTGACTCAGGGGCGGCTGTGGAGAAGCGTGCCCAAAATTTGGCACACTTCTGGTCAATTTTCGTCAAGGCATTTAGTCTAATTTCGGATTGGTTTAAACAAGGGGGGCTTTTCAGCCTATCATACTCAAGAAGTGTCAAGAACGCAAGTTTTGGTGAGTCACCCGACTTTGGGCATTTTACATATTTTTGTGGGGGTACATTTTTAGGGACTAGAGGGTAGTAGTATTTTAGTTGTGATTTTACGTTTTAGGACAGAGGTTATACCTTTAAGTAAGGAAATCTTTTAGCTTTCGGATAAGTGGCTGAAACCTCTTCTGGTCTTGGTTCACACCACAGCTAGGGGTCGCCGTTCTTCCCTTTCGTACACTAGTCGCCTCCGCCCGTCGCGGAGTGTTTGGGGGCAGATGGTAGAATTATCCCCTCTCGCCCATTATACCCGGTCTGGACGCGCCGCACGCGCACTTTGGCCCACCGGAAGTCCCTCGACGGGAGTACGATTTGGCGATCTCAACACCTCAACTCAAGTACGTTTGGAACGTGCTATTCACTGGATTGGTATTGGCGTGGAGATATCGTTTGTGGAGTTTCACGAGCATATTGGGTCTTTACGCGGACATATTGGCTTGTTTTAATATTGGTTGGAAACTAGACCGGTTTTGGTCTTATTCGTATTGGTAAGGGGCTAGACCGGAACGGTCGGTCTACCCTCTATTATTTCGTATTGGTCAGGTCTTGATCGTTTGGACGATCGACCTATTGGAAGTTATCTCTTGGAAGTGTTTTTGGTATGTTTGTGTCTGGGGTGAAGAGTTCCGCCCCAGAGATACCTACCCAGATCGGTCTTCTATATTCAAGACCGCTTCGATCCAATCTGAGATCCCGATCCACCGAGTGTGTAAGTAGCCCATTCCATCGGGTACACAAGGTGAGATGGACACTAAACAATCGGACGAAGTGGGTTCTGATGACGACCGGTCGTCTGCTTGCAGCGGACGATCGGACCAGATCTCGAGTGGTGGTCCGCGGAGTACCCCCTCCGAAAGTTGGAAGGCTGGGCGCGATGGTGGTAGTCAGGTTATCGATGCTAATGTTTTCGATTTCGAACTTGACTCCACCACACTTTTACCGCGGTAATACGAGTTGATACGAGGTTTATTACAGGCAGGTGCTCGGAATCCGCTTGGGCATCACCAGTCGTCATGATGCTAAAAAGAATAAAACGGACATACGGTTGTGCATTGATTATCGGGCTCTGAACCAAAAGACGAGACTGGTGGTGTACGCCATTCCTTTAATTGACGACTTGTTAGACAATTTCACGGGAGTAATGGGGCTATGCTCAATGGATAATGCGAGCGGATGTTAGGCTATACCTATGACAAAGAGGGCTCTATTGCTTACAGATTTTATTTGTCCTTTAGGACACTTTAAATTGCTTCGAATGCCACAAGCTTAAAAAGTGCACCTAAATATATCAGCGTATAGTAGATAAAGCTTTGTGTACGATGGTACGGCGATCACAGCAGATAAGAGTGACGTGAAAACTGATGAACAACAAGCAAGTAATGGATACTGATACTCAGGATACATGTCTTTTGGAGACAGATATATCCATAACTCAAGATGTGTCTCATAACGGTCAAGTGGTGATGAATGATGAGCACCCTATCATTGGGAATCGGTCATATATTGAAGATGTTACTTTTGGCGCTAACAGCTGGTACACTCTGTGTTTTATTCTTAGGAATCCTCTGGAATCATTCAAGTACTGGAGAATTACTATAATCTTGCCAAATAGCGCTTTTGGTAAGCACAGTGTGGAGTTTCCAAGTCATCGCATATTTGCAGAAGGAATTAAGGCTTCCCACGAAATTTAAGGTCTATTATCGTGAAAGAGCTTAAAATTCAGTGTTTGCACTCAAATTAATACAAAATAAAGCAATAATTCCGTCCTTCCTGCTTAAACTTCCCAGGTTCTTAGTACTAACGGCCGAACCAAAATATTACCAAACACGTTATAACATACTTTCCAACGAGTCTCAGGCTGCTCCCAACTCTGGTGGCCCCAGCTTAGAGTTTCCTCTCTCACTTAGATGCTCATTTAAAGACCTTCTTGTATTTAAACTTGTTTTCAGTATAGGAACGGTAAGGAAGGATTGCTGTAAGGTTGCAAACGACTGTTGTTCTAAGGGGGGAACTAGAATCTTATAAGTATTACTAAATCCTATATCTAAGTCGAACACTTCTTTTTACCTACTACTTTTTGGTTACTTCAGCGCTGACTCCAATACTTGACAGTTACTTCTTTACCGACTGAGACCTATCAATAACTTAGCAACATCAATTTTATCTATAATTGGAATTAAAATGCCACTTCAACATACTATCGTCAAGATGGCGTTTCCATGGACGTTAAAAGGTGCTCAAAAATTCATCGGTAGTTTAATATACTGTCTAAGCTTTATTAACAACTTCGCGATATTAGCGGCATCGTTGTACGAGTTGACGTAGATAAAGCTGAGAGATGGTACCCAATTGGAGCATGCTGATAAGTCGTTTTCGTTACTGAAAGATCGGCTTGTGAACGCACCATTATTATTACACATCATGAGATCGGAGCCGTTGAGTGTAATCTTATACACAAATCCATGGGCATTTGGGACAATAATGTGTAAAGTTTACGATGGAAAATTACATCCGGTGCGTTATGTCAGTAAGGTGTTTAAATATGCTGAGACGAAGAACAGGGGCGTAAAAAGAGGTGCTAGCGTTATTTAAAATATTACACGAAGCTAGTCATATTTTGTTCGGGAAACACATAGCGGTTTACGCAAGATAATCTACGATGCGATGGTTATTTACTTCAAAAACTTTTAATTGGGAGAGAAATTCAATGGGCGACAATGTTGTCTCCACGGCCTTTAGAAATTATACGAACGGATCATGAGGCTATGGGCTTACCCTCGTTATTAAAACATCAATAGTCCGATGAATGAGGTGTTAGAAAACATCGTCCGTTGAAAACATTGAAGATGTACCAATCATTAAACCAATCCCTGTGATTACACCGCCATAGTACCGGATATGGTTTTTCATTTGATGGTGCGGTGCGGATAAAAGACGAGCCGAGGATACTTTTGGTATGATCCTATGGGAATTACCGACCTGGGTGGTGATAGCGGCAATAAAGAATTCTAGATAATCTCACCGTGAATAAAAGCGAATATCATGGATTAATCGGTGCATTGCAACTCGCGCAAACACACACCGTGAACAATACAACAGTGTGTGGGGACTCTAGATTGGTAATCGGGCAACTCAATGGAGATTTACGCTGCAATCACGCATCATTATTAGTCTGGTTAGGCAGGGTGTGCTCACTGGTAGAGATGTTTGAAGCGGTTAGTCTGGTGCATGTGCGCGTAAGTACAACCAAGCATCAGATTTCTTGACACACTGTGCCATGAAGGAACAACGGGCAGGAAGGATCATATGTGCTCAAAGAAAAGCAGATCTGCAAATGTTTAATCGTTTACCGGAGTCGCTATATGCCATTGCAGATGAATTTCGAGGTGAAGTTCGCTTAGAAGGCAGCGTGATAAATAAATCCCAATGTGTTACTACGGCTATAGAAAGAAAAAATGAAAATACCCTTGATAAACCCGAGAAACTACACTGTGAGTATGGCGGTAATCCTAGTGATGAGGCTAAAGTTGTCACGAACGCAAGAGATGTCTGGGAGAATGATGGGTATACTACTACCCCGTTACCATTCGCAACAATAGGAGAATAACTTGATTGTGAACTACGTCGTGCTGGGAGTATCATTCAGACAAGTTTCCAGAATAATACGGGAGACGAGAGAAGAAAATGGAATGACTAGCATTGGGAACCCTAACAAGACAAGAGTGGCTTCTCTAGTTAGGGTGGCTGGGGTAGTGAACCTGACTGCACTTTCGAAAATTTTGGAGTCTGACTGGGCATTCTCTTTTGCTTTGGACTCTTTCCCCACCTATCCACCTTCTATCTGGACATCACAGTACGCTTCTGCATCCAGGGCACCCCTTAAAAATTCCACCTGATTGTTCTGCTTCTCTTCGAGCAACACACCCGCGAGTAGCTTTTCAGGGTACGGAAGAGGATGATAGAATGTCATATGCCCCTCATGGACTTCCAAATTAATTGGAGTCGCTACGGATGGATCCAGGATATTACTGGGCGCATGCGTGGCATTGAAGGCAGAATTGAACGAGTCGTTATCTTGGGGATGATCCGGGTGTGGTGCGCACCAGCTGGGTCTGGTCATGCAGAAAGTCTGCAAAGACCTTGAGGAGAAATTTTATTCAAAGCTCACCGGACTCATCGGCTACTTGCGCCTTTAACAAAACCGTATCGCCCAAACGCAGACAAAGTGACCCAAGGTCAGCACCACAATATGGCTTTCCATAGAGAAGGTGGCGGGATGGCTCGTCAAGCACCGTAAATTTATACTCCGCTACTTGTCTCTGAAAGCTCCCGATTGTTCCCCGAAGATTTTTTGGTTTACCCACGGTGTCAAAATCATTTATTGGACTTGTGGATATGACGTTCAAGAGGTTCCAAGAGTTGACGACGCTGGTGGTGGAGCAGGATGTGAAACAGAAATCTCTCGTGACGAAGTTCGGGTCGCTCCCAGGACTTCAAGGCCCACCGCTTCAAGAGTCGCCAGGAAGTCCGGATTCTGCAGCAGATTAAAACCTTGTTCTCTCTGACAGTATGCGATATGCAGTCACATTATCATCCGTTCGGAGCTTCTTGGAGGACAAGGGGTCCTTAGTAGTTCGTTTAATCCAAGATGTTGATACTTCTGAGGACGAGGATCTCAGTCAGACGCTAAGAGCAATTGATAAGTTGATAGTAACATCTGCCAAGAAGATTGGTTCAATAACCGCAGAACGAAATCATCGAATGCTTCTACCGAGAAGCCGCTGCATCCCGTTCCGCTCCAACAACTTGTTAAGTTGCCCCGAGCAAAGAACTTCAACGACAACGTCAACGAGTACAAAGAGAGGCGTGAAGCAGCAGTAAGACCCACGAGCCGTGGTGCTGAAATGATCAAAGTCCTAACTTTTTTTTCTCTATTGATTGATCGTATCGAGGAATTGTTTTGCAAGCTAAAACAGGCTTACAATTTGGAGAGAGAGCTAAAGCCAGCTCTCGCTACAGTAATGTCAACTCGACAAAAAATGCAAAAAGGAGCACAAGGTGAAGGAAACAACGACAATGGACGGGGAACAGCTAATAATCAGCTGCTGGGGACAACAAGAAGTACAGAGAAATTCTCTTTTCAGGAGATCTGGAAGGCTCGTGGTATGAAAGATAGGTTTACTTACCTCTGTGCGCTCACCGCTGGCTTAGCAACAGTATTCCCAGGAACCTGAACCGTCGAGTTCGACTTTTTCGTCATCAAATGGGAAAAGGATGACACCCGCACGAGGCTCACTGACTTTGCACTTGAGTGGGTACTGAAACGTAAGCAAAGAGAAGCGCTCCGAAAGATTTAGAACGATTCAGTGATGTGACGGCGCAAACGTCGTCAGAATAAATGTCGTGGCCTTTCGTTTGACTTAATATTAATATTAAGTGCCCGATTTACGCGATCTTAAGGTTCTACTGGAATCAATTTTAACTTAATATCGAGGAAATAGAGAATACTCGATGTGGATCATGCTTGATCATCCTAAATCGATGCGAGCTATAACTTCATCAATCCCATCCCTCTCTTTCGTAAACTTGCATCCGCTGCGCGCTAATGTTCTTCGTCAGCAGATCAGCAATAATCTCCACACCTGACACATCCATTCTCTTAACCACGCTTTCTTCGCGTAATCTTTCAATAACTTTAGCTTGATGCGGATATGCTTTATACGTCCCGCACTAGCTTAGCTCTCCACGTTTCTTATCGTCTCTTGGTTGTCGAACATCAGGTTGAGAGATGTCTTCTTATGAACTCCGATTTCATAATTCTTTCAAATGAAGTGTTTCCTTTCCACCCATTAATGCCGCCATGAAGTCAGCTTCAGCGGTAGCCAATGCGACTGGACTTTGTTTCTTGCAGTTCCAGCATATTATTACTCCATTCACGTAACTACTGCAGCACTGATGCTGTTCCTATCCACCATTTTTGCTGCAAAATCTGCACCAGTATAGCAGGTAATTTGAACAGACAACAGCAGCTCCTCTTCATCTTTTAAATGCATCTTCATAGACTTGGTTCCTTTCAGATACTTCATGATTCACTTCGCCGCTTTGTAGGTCCCTAATTTTGGAGCATAAGTACGTCCTGTGACGCAATTCACGGAAAACGAGATATATGAAATGGGCTTCCAGCTAAGGACTAAACTTCTAACACGGGGCATATTATCCCCGGATTTCACCGACAACGGATCTCCAAACACCTTGATATCATCAGCATTTAGTACACCGGTTTTTGCTTTGCTAGTTCATGGGTCATCAGCAGGCCTCTTTATTTGTGGCACGAGCCACAAATACCACCAATAAGCTATTTGTGGCTCGACACAAAATCTTATTTGTGGTTAATAGTGGAACTATATATAAAATATAGTAATATAGTTATACGAAAGATAAAAAACCTGAGTGTATTTCAAGACTTCCATCAGATTGGCTGCAAAAAAATTTCTTGAATTGCTTGTTGTGAAGAATGCCCTCCAACGAAAATTCTGTCAAAGCAGTGCGAAAGTTGTCCTTCTCTAATCAAACAAGTGAGAAATCATTTTCCACGGTGCTTGTGCCAGGAAAGGCTGTGGCCAATACCCCGCAAGACCGCACAAGGTACCACCTTTGCTGAACGTAGTCTTAGCCTTGTTCAAAGGAGGTCGCAGCTGTCCAGAATATTTTTCAGTGCTGGCTCACGTTCATAAGCGGCACGGGGTTCCTGAAATTCTTGTTCGATGAATTCTATTTCCTGTGGGGACCAAAGAACAGATAGGAGAGCAAGTTGGTTTCGAATCACATCAGCAAAAATATCGACCTCTAATTTTGGCTAACTGGTGCGGCAAAACAGGAGTCATAGATACCGCTGCATTATCACTTGAGTCCCGTTTCGCAACCACAGCAGCGATGTCCGAGAAAAAATCGGCCGAACACGTTGAAACATTCTTAACGATGTGTTCCGTGTCTTCCTGGACAATCAATTGCATTGAATCAATAAAGAAAGTTCCAAGGTCCTTTAATACTGCTGTGGCATCCGATAACTGGATCGAGTATTTTCTGTCCTTAGAAAGAACTGGTAGACAAGGATCCAATTTATCTGCGGCTTCCTCAGTAAGGGGTCCCACAGCCTTAAACCAAGAGGCATAGATGCTCTGAAGCTTTGATAGCCCCTCCCGTTGGTGCGAAACCAAAGTAGTCAGGCCTTCAAGACTCCTGAAAGTAATGGTGGCCTCTTTCGATATCTTTGCAGCAAAGATAATATATATCCACCACTGCAATGGGGGTGCGCAAGCAGGTTTTTTTCTGGTCCTAATACATCTTTATGTCCACTCAATTGATGTTGGAACCAAACAGCAACCTTATCAAAATGAAATTAGTCCAGAGAAGGATGCAAATAAATATAGAGTACAGTACCTTGGACATGGATTCCCTTCAAGTGTCTGCTACTTTGGGTGTCTTTATTTTAGTCTTGGTTATAAGGGTCTGCTGTCTGCGTAAGTACGATATAAGACCAGTTAACCATGAATAAAATTGTTCGTCCATGATCGCCTTGAAAAATGACTGAAGGCATAGATCAAGCTGGTGAAGCCCACACCAAATTCGGAAGAATCCAGGTTGAGCAACTTGTTCAAATCGTGTAGCTTCACCTCGAGCTTTTCCGGTCATTTTGCTCTCGCCATCGGTTGAACTAGATACGATTAAATCTTTCCACAAAGGGCATAATACGTCGAGCATCTTTACGGCATGTAGAAATATTTGCTCCCCTGTATGGCTACTAAACATTGGAATGACAAGAAGATGGAAGTTATGGATACTGCCTGGAACAAAGACGCGAACGCGAATATCCAGGTAAGAAGTAGAAATATGGGTGGTCGTATCCATCGCCAGAGAGAAAAGCCAAACATTAGAGAGCATTTCCGAAATTTTCTGAAGATTCAGAGTACAAACAAAGAGAATGTAACTCGCAACCCTTCCTTCATTGACGCTTCCAATAGAGGCTAAACCAGTATTGTATTTCATCATTTGCAGGATCCTGAAAGTCATACGAAAAGATACCCTAGTGCTGACATAGTCAACAATCAAATAAAATTGGGCCGGATTCTTCAGAACAATACGGTAACAATCGGTCTCCAGATGGGAGTCTAGCCCTGCTTTTTCTGGTTGGATTACTTCTTCAGAAATTGACAGATCGCGCTCTTTTGTGATGTCGTCGTTCTTATCATCGGGATGATATAGCATCTCTCCAATGATAATGTCAACAATATTCTTGTTCACAAACCGATGTACTGGTGTCTGGGATCCAGCAAAATGAGATTTGATGGTATTTAGGTGCACAACAGGAGCATTGTTGTCGACGAATGAGGCCTTTTGCTCCGCAGACAGGACAGATTATTTTGACAGCGAGAAGGACGTTGCGACTCCATATGCCGACTAAAGACGTCAACCCGGAACGGAGCCTTGAAGTACGTTACGGTGCTGCTGGTCTTCCGCTTGGCACCAATTTTTTCTTCGCGTCCAAAATGGACACAAAATTGTTACGCAACAGACACCACAGCCTTGGTCTCAGGATTACGCTCGCAAATCCTGAGCCATAAGTCATGATATGATCAATACTGAAGGGTGTCTTCCGTTCCGTGGTCATTTCGTCTAAAGAATTCTGGAGGCGTGAAAAGGTGCAACGCGTCGCGCTCTATTCCTGTACTTCTGTATTATATAATAGGTAATTTGTGGCGCCCCGAAAAATTTAATTGTGGTAATTTGTGGCGTTTAGAGGCTAAGCACCCCAAATAAAGTGGCCTGGTCATCAGTAGCTCGTCGATCGTAGATTCTTGATCCATTGAGTATTTTGAATAGTATGATAAACAGGAGTGATGTTGTTGTTGCCTATTTTTAATATTCAAATTGGTATTCTTATCAGTATAAAAAGGTAACAGAACTACATTGTTGTTTCTATCGTAAACTAGTCGTCCGCACTACTATTCACTAAAAGTTGGGTGCAAAAAAACGTAGACGAAAATATTTTCTCAATGCCAATCCCTCTCCAATCATTTTGTACTCTTTCTCAAGCATCTTCTCATACACGGTCTTCCCCTTCACTAGGGCTTCCTGTAATCCTGATGACCATAATTTTTGGGAATTGTTAAATCGAACCCTAAAATTTGTTAAATTGACGCCCTGTTAAATCGACGCCTTTCCAGATTTAACCTTGATGTGTGGCACATAGAGCTGTTTTCGAACGAGCTCCATCCCAGAGCGACGGATCCGGTCGATCTCTGTCCATTTTGCGGATCGTTTACCCACCCGATGATTTCTTCTGGATCTTGACGATCGAAGCCCACATAGTACTCACCCTCTTTCATCCCCAGTTCCACAAGCAGGGGTTTCACGTCGTGATTCACGGCTAAGAGCGCCCCCTTCGACGGAATCTCGAATAATTTTGCGATCACATACTGGAAAATTAATGTGGTCGTGATTGCCGTCCGGTACGAACGGAAATAAGACGCGTAGATAGCGGACTGGTTGTCAGATACGTAGTAGCCAGAGTGGTGGTAAATGTCCATAACATCTGGATGGTTCTGCTGATACTTGCTCAGCCAATGGCGCAGCGGGTACCAGTTTGAACCAAGCTTGCCCTAAAGGATTATCTTGTTGATTGGATATTCATTAAACGACGCGTTCACAAAGTCTGCATCTAAAAAAAGCGGCAACCAAACCGTAAGAGGTAAGTCGCGATCATTCACTACATTGGTAACTTTGTGGATTTAATTGTCCATGAAGTAAGTATACATGCTCACGAGAACGTCTACTTCGGTCAGAATCTCGTCGCGCAGTATGATAGGATTGAACTGGTCGTAGTAATGCAATTCGTCATTCCAATCCGCTATGATCGTGCCCGACCTGCGCAACTTATGTAAATATGCTCCGTACTGTTGCAGCAGCGCTATCGGATAATAAAACGAGTTAAGGCAAAAAAGAGAAGAAACTTGGTGATGGTTTCTGATCAGCGTCGTAAGTCACTTTCATCGGGTCTTTGGATGCATCATGCATCATCAAAGAGTAGCAGCAGCTCGGAAAGCGACACAGATTCAGATTAGATGCAGCCTTCATGCACTATCGTACACCACACTTTTTCATTTTAACATCAAAGGTTTTACTCAGTAGAATGTATTGGTCTAGACCCGCTGAATGGCGTAAGCCTTTGAATATATAGAGTAGATATAATATATAGATTAGATAGACGGATGGAAAAAGGGCGTCGATTTAACAATAATTAATAATAATTTCAAAAGGGCGTGGATTTAACATTTTGGGGGGGTCGATTTAACAATTCACTATTAAAAAGGGGAAAGTTTTTTAGAGAATATTTAAGAAGGGATTAGCGATTAAAAATTGCCTTGAGGGTGTAAAAGATGATCGTTATAGTAAACTCTTGCTTGTTATCAAAAAAAAAATATAAACGTAAAATATTTTACCGTTAAATAAGAAGCAATAAAACACAATTCTAAATTATTAACAATTAGAAGTAAGTTTTTTATAGTTTGAGGAAGATTTCATTCGTTTTAAAAAGATTTCTAGCACATATAAATTTTATTTAATTCAATTAATTTTTCCCTAATTGAATATTTAATATATTTTTATTAGAAAATGTGATGAAGATTAGGGTTAAACCTTAATCTTAGTAAGGGTATTTACATATCCTCTTTTGCTCGGTCGGGACGACCCTTTCCTTCACAGTTTTTACTTTTGCTTTCTTCATGATCTTGCGCTAGTGTTGGATGGAGACATTTTTACCGATGGAACCCTCACGAGATCATTCACTAGTTCAGCTATGTGCTCTCGTTTTTATTTCTTTGTCTTTGTTGCCGAAACATGCAGAACACGATGCAAACCCTTTAGCTTTGTTGCTTGCAGCGCACGCGTCCAACCGTTTTAATGGCATACGCGCGGTCGTCTTCAGAAAATAATAAATCTGTATAGTTATTGCAGCATGCGCATTGCCGACGTGGATACCTTTGTGACGTCACGTTGCGTTTGGGGATGGGGCAGAACACGAGCCAAGTCAGTGACGAGTTAACCATGTAATCAGTGATGGAGATGTATCACTGCGTGCGTATCGTACAGGCTATTTGTGCTCAAAATGTAATTATGTAATCATGAATTTGTAGCTATTGTCCAAGCTCTAATTTCATTCACACTATTCTTTCCAATGCAAAGTTTGAAGTGTCGAGACAATTTGCAAAAGAATAATTATTTTAACCCCTCAATTGATGATAGTGACCATGCCCGTGCGTATTGAGAACTATAGAGATGGAGACGTTGCTGCAGATAAGGAAGATAAATAAATTGTTGTTGGTATCTCTGTGAATGCAATCGAATACATCTTATTTTCTTACGAGCTAACTTCAACATCAACGTTGGTGTACAAGCCACCATATATAGGGGATTCGGAAATAGGTTCCCTATGTGCGTGTAAATTGGATCTAGAAATAGCTTGGGGGAAGGACATATCACACCATTGTGTAGAGATACACCTGGTCAAGACCGCTCCGCCAAGAACGAACAGTATGGTCGAGCGTATAGAATGCTCTAGTAGCCATAAAGGCCAATCCACTCGTGCCCACACGTGCTCGAAATATGCGTCTGATTAATATCCACCGCACCCGATCCGCCGGATACCTATCTAAAACCAACGAGCTGTGCATAAAAGCAGTTAATATTGGCGGAATTTTTTTTCGCTAGTCCATCGCTCGGATATACCTCAATTGTCAGAGACAATCGTCATGATGGAGCTTATGGACGGAAGAGAGTCAAGACATCTATAACTTAAAATTTTATCAGACGAGAAAGTTAACAAAAACCTTAAATTAATTGGATGTATCACACGGAATCAGCTCCACAGTTTCATATGCTACAACATCCGCTTCAGCTGACGAAAACATGTCAAAATACGTGCTGCTGTCTCTATTAGAATTTGTCTTCCATCGACATATCATTGATAGCTTCTGCCTATTCTACGGCGTGCGAACACGACATACCACATACAGTACTCATAGATAGATAATACATAGGAAAAGATGCTGCGTATATACAAACCAGAACTCTTAAACTATTATCTTCTTCTGAGCCCTGCACTTGTCCCACATTAAATGAAGACAAAGGAGATAGCCTGACGGCGATGTGTTTGCTTTTCTATCAGCACTAAGGCTATAAGATCAGAGGATATGAGAAAGACGAGAAGACGTTGGCTTGTTGTCCACTGTGTAACTTTCGGAATGAAGAGGGATAAGACCACAGGCACAAAACCCCCTCTGTTCTTAACCTGTCAGCACTAGGATCACACCGATAACGGTGAGATAACAGTTATAGATCTATCTGGGACAAACACATCTTAACTGACAGACAGGTCTCAACTTTTGATTCATCTGGTCTCCAGCCATTAGGCTGTATTCCAGCTCTCATATAGCTAAGCTAACAGATGGAACATAGTCTAGTCAATCATCGTTTTGAACAGGAAGATCATTATGCTAAAACACTGAAAGAACAAAGTAACATGGATGATAACCTATCAACCCTAGGGGCTAACTGATCAGATGATAGGAGTAAGACGGTAAGCGTTGGCTTGTTGTCCACTTTGTAACTTTGGTATTGAGGAGGGGAAAGCCAACAGATACAAAACCCCTCTTGGTCTTAGCCTGTCGGTACTAGGGGTCACACCCAAAATGGTGAGACAACAGTTATAGATCTATCTGGACAAACACATCTAGGGGCTAACAGATCAGAGGATAGGAGTAGGAAGAGAAGACGCTGGCGTGTTGTCCACTGTGTAACTTTGGTATTAAGGAGGGGAAATTCCACAGCTACAAAACCCCCTCTTGGTCTTAACCTGTCAGCACTAAGCGCCACACCCATAACAGTGAGATAACAGTTATAGATCTATCTGGGACAAACGCATGTAGGGGCTAAGAGATCAGAGGATAGGAGTAAGAGGAGAAGACGTTGGCTTGTTGTCCATTGTGTAACTTGTCCATTGTTAACTTTGGTATTAAGGAGGGAAACCCCCACAGGTACAAAACCCCCTCTTGGTGTTAACCTACCAGCACTTGGAGTCACACCCAAAACGGTGAGATAACAGTTGTAGATCAATATGGGACAAACACATCTAGGGGCTAACAGATCAGAGGATAGGAGTAAGACGGGAAGACATTGACTTGTTGTCCATTGTGTAACTATGCGATTCAGGAGGGAAAAGCTCACAGGCGCAAAAACTCCTCTTGGGCTTAACCTGTCAGTACTAGGGTTACACCCATAACGGTGAGATAACAGTTATAAATCTATCTGGTATAAACACATCTAGGGGCTAACAGATCAGAGGATGGGAATAAAAAGAGCAGAAGTTGGCTTGTTGTCCACTGTGTAACTTTAGGATTGAGGAGGGAAAAGCCCACAGGCACAAAAACCCCTCCTGGACTTAACCTGTCAGCACTATGGTCACACCCATAACAGTGAAATAACAGTTATAGATCTATCTGGGACAAACGCATATAGGGGCTAACAGATAAGAGGATAGGAGTAAGAGGCGAAGCCGTTGGCTTGTTGTCCATTGTGTAACTTTCGGAATGAAGAGGGATAAGACCACAGGCACAAAAACACCCTCTTGGTCTTAGCCTGTCGGTACTAGGGGTCACACCCAAAATGGTGAGACAACAGTTATAGATGTATCTGGACAAACACATCTAGGGGATAACAGATCAGAGGATAGTAATAAGAAGAGATGACGTTGGCTTGTTGCCCACTGTGTAACTTTGGGATTGAGGAGGGAAAATCTCACAGGCATGTGGTGAAGTAGCATTTCGATTTCAAGTTGTTAAGTATTGGAATTTTAAATGAACATTTTCTACCAATCAGCGGCGAATCTGGGCGGCCGTCTCGCGACCAATCCAATTACGGAGGGTTCCAGAAGTAACTGTCAAGTATTGGATTCAGCATTGGAGTAACCAAGAAGTAGTAAGTAAAAGAAGTGTTTGACTTAGATATAGGTTCTGGTAATACTTATTAGATTCGAAATTCCCTTGAAGACCAACAGTCTCTTGAAACCTTCCGGCAATCCTTCTTCAGTGTTTCTATACTAAAAATAATTCTAATACAAGAAGTTTTTTAAGGGGGCATCTAGGCAAGAGAAAGCAACAGTTATCTGGGGCCAGCTAGAGTTGGGGCAGCCTGGAACCCTTTGGAAGTGTGTCCATAACGTGTTTGGTAAACTTTGTGGTTCGGGAGTTAGTATCAAGAACCTGGGAAGTTAAGAAAGAAGGTAGATCTATTGCCTTCTTGCGTTGTATCTGAGTTGAAACACTAAAATTTTTACGTTCCTTCACGACAACTGGTGCCGCGACCCGGGACTAATGTCGATATTAAGGTTAAACCTACACAATGGCTTTGGTATCGAAAGAGAAAGGTCAAGAGCTCTATTTCACGTTGGAGTACTCTCAATATGACCCCAATAGGACATACACATTCTCAGAGGCCTGTGCAAAGGTGGCACATTACCAGCAACAGGTGCTCAAATTACCGGGTGATTCAGGTAGTTGGTTCTCACTATTTCAAATACGCAAAGTAAAGCAGGCTGCACCCAACTTTAGATCTTAGTACGTTTGGAGAATTACCAGACTTTGTTGACGCGTTAGAATCATTGTTTCCAAAGTGTGGGTATGAGATTATTCGTCGGGAAGAGTTTGAAAGCGCGTGCTATTTTAGTATATAGCGTACTGCAGAAGATATTGGGTTAATTGTATCATTGTTGCTAGCAAAAAATCAGTGGGAAACGTCAATAATGGTATATCGGGAAGAGACAGACAGTACTGAGTCCACTTATTATATAGTACCAGATACCACACATACACCGGTGAAGTATTCGAAACCACCGGGTATGTTAGAACTCTGTGAAAGAGACGAGCATGTTAAAGCTCCAGTATTGCGTCCAAAGAAAGCTACGAAAACAAAGAAAAGACTGGCGTTTTCCCCAGATGAAGATGTGAGCATGCCTTCGCGACAACCGGCTGTGCCCAAGCAAATTTCCGTAGTGGCTAATTTGGTCAAAATGATGCAAGATGGGCATTTGAGTTTGGAAGAGTTGACAAAGATAACAGCATCTCTTTCAGCTACTCGCACATCCAACCGATGAGAGGAGAGACTAGTACACCATATCGCACACTGGCTACTCAGCCACGGAAACATCATGTTTTCTCAGGGTATGCAATCCAGGTGGAAGTGCAAACGCATGGGCGCACTCACATCAACCAGTTACAGCGATTATTCAGAATACCGAGATAAAATCTTTTGACGCAAATAGGCAGGATGCTGGAAGCGCAAGGGCATGGGTTGCTAGATTCTCACATGTAGCAAATATTTCACATTGGGATGGCAGTCAACGCTTGGGAATGTTCGTTGATAGTTTGACAAGCACGGCTTCATGGTGGTACGAACAACTGGTTGACTCAGTAAAATATGAATGGGGTACGGTGATCACTCTTCTTCAGAAGAAGTTTTCCGTGGACAAAGTGTCACCACGCCTATTGTATTCGAAATTGACGCAGAAGCACGATGAGTTGGCCACCACATATTTGTATCGATTGAATGCAGCAGCGTTGCGAGCAAGGATGGATTCTAGAGATTTTTATAACACCTCACTATTCGAAGAATATATTCAACAGTTCTTTGACACTATTCATGATCGCACTATACAGATGCAGTATCAGCATATCACCTTTGCGACTATTGATGAGATAGAAAAGGTGCTGACTAAACATGAAGCTCGTCTTACGAGACCTGGAAAGAAGGCGGCTACACGTAAGAATGGTGACGTTATGTATGAAGACCCGCAACCTAGCGTGCATATGGTAGGTGCAGAAGTACATGCAGCACAGCGGATACGACCGGCGTACTTAGATAGAAGTGCGCAGGCCACGACAAACACCAATACAGACAATGTTGTGATGTGAACACTGTAATCGAAGGGGTCATGGAAAGAGCAACTGCTGGAAATTAGCGAAATGTGAGCATTGCGACAACGTTGGGCATTAAGTGAAGTATTGTCGGAAGGTCATTGAAGAAATGGCGGAAATGCACACTAAATTGATGTCGGAAGAGCTTACTAAGGCTCAGGTGGCGGAGCAGTTAAACGCCTAACACCACAGTGCATTGAAACCACTGTCGAGGGAAAAAATGAGGGTTTTGTCAAGTAAAGTTGAAATTATACCGCTGTCACCCTGCATGAATAAAAAACAAGAAAAATAATACATGTTGTATGGATGGATAACACTCTGGCCGAGGATCAAGAAGATAAAAAAATCAATAAAAATGAAAAAAAACAAGCTACTTCTGGTGAGGACAAGACACAACATAAGTTGATGATAACTGATGGAGCAACAGAGACTTCAGCATGTATAACGCTGGTGGACAAAAATGTGGGAGAGCGAGAAGGATGGCAGCAGTCTATGGAAGAAAAAAAGCCTGCAACTCAGATTTATGTAAATGGAGCCATCGATGATCCGGAATTACCATTGATGCTAGACTCTGGTGCAAACATATCAGTTTTCATACCAATGTGACACGGAGTTACAAGTAGCAGTTCGGATGTTCGACACTCCAACTAGCTTTTGTGGTGTGACGGACAGCACCATTGGGGAAGTAGGTGTGGATACAGTAAAGGTTCGCATAGGTTCATCAGTGGTATTCACCTGTGAGATGTGGATCGCTAGTATTAACACACATGCGTTAGCGATACTGGGTACAGACGTTTTGGTCAAAGCGGGTGTAATTTTGAACATGAAGGATCAAAGTTGTCAGATTCCCAGGGAAGAACCATTGCCATTGATGACACGAGAGGATTTGACGTCAGAACAGTACCTACAAGTGCACACACAAGTGATGGAGAGTGCTAGCGTACCGATAAATTAAACCAATGTACACGCAGTGAGGACTGTAGGAGATAAGCCTCCTGCCGTGTATGTAATGGATGATATATATCCAATAAAGGTGGATCAAACGAAATTGGAGAGAGAAGTCTACTTGCATGAAGAGTTGAGATGTCAGCCGAAGACAGCTAGCACTCATTCCAGAAGTGGACAAGAGTACAACGGAACCACCAGATATGACTACCGCAGACATAGGAGAGCCAGGTGTTACTACTAAGGAACATGAAGAAAATCTACGAGCTTTATTGTATGAGTATGCCGATGGTTTCATAAGTTCTGGTAATGCGTTACCACCGTCAGGTAAAGGTGTAATTTGCGATGTGGATGTTGGCGATAATGCACCTATTGCGCAGAGAGCTCGAAATTACTGCCTACCATGCTGCCTAAGTTATATGAATTGATACGAGGTTTATTACAGGAAGGGCTAATTCGGTACTCAGAACCTTCTTGGGCATCACCGATCGTCATAGTACTCAAGAAGAATAAAACAGACGTACGGTTGTGTATTGATTATCGAATCGTGAATGAGGAAACAATACTGATGGTGTATTTCATGCCTTTTATTGGCGAATTGTGAGACAATTTCGAAGGGGTGAAATGGCTGTGTTCAATGGATAATGCGAGCGGTTATTTGGCTATACCTACTGTTGATTACGGCTTTTTTGTCCTTTAGGACACTTTGAATGGCTTCGGATGCCCCAAGGTCTAAAAAATGCACTTAAAATATACCAACGTATATTAGACAACGGTTTGTGGACGATGGTAGGGCGATCACAGCAGATGGGAGTGATGTGCAACTTGCTGGACAACAAGCAGGTCATGGACGCTGATATTGAGGAGGCATATGTTTTGGAGACAGATGTATCCATCACTCAAGATGTGTTTCATAAGAGTCAAGTGGTGATGAATGATGAGCACCCTATCATCGGGAGGATATCATACATTAATGATATTACTTTTGGTGCTAACAGCTGGGAAACTCTGTGCTTCATGCTTAAGAATCTTCTGGAGTCATTTGAGTATTGGCGAATTACTATAAGCTTGCCAAAGAGTGCTTTTGGTAGGCACAGTATGGAGTTTATAAGCCATCGAATATCCGCCGAAGGAATTAAGGCTTAGCCACGAAATCTAGAGTCTATTGTCAAAATGGCGTTTCCAGGGACATTAAAAGGAGTTCAAAGATTCACCGGTAGTTTGATATACTATCGAAGGTTTATTGACAATTTCGCGACGCTAGAGGCATCTCTTTATGAGTTAACAGAGCTACAACTAAAAGATGGTACCCACTTGGAGCATTCTGAGAAATATTTTTCGTTGCTAAAGGATCGTCTTGTGAACGCACCGTTGTTACGACACATCAAGTGATCGAAACCATTAAGTGTAATTTTATACACAAACCCGTGGGTTCTTGGAGCAACAGTGTGTCAAGAGTATTATGGAGTACTACATCCAGTGCGTTACGTCAGTAAGGTGTTTAAAGATGCTGAGACGAGGTATACAGGGGCGGAACAAGAGGTGCTGGCGTTACCCAAGACGTTACATGATGCCAGTCACATTTTGTTCGGGCAACATATAACGGTTTATGCAAGATACCCTACGATGCGATCGCCATTTGGTTCGAAAAGTTTAACGGAAAGAGGAATTCAGTGTGCGACAATGTTGTCTCCATGGTTTTTTGGAAATCATACGAACGGATCATGAGGCTGTGGGATTACCCCCACTTTTAGCAACGTCTATAGTGCCTGTGGAGAAGATGGATGGTGTTAGAAGATATTGCTCCGCTGAAAACATTGAAAGATGTGCCGATCATTAAACCAATTCCTAGTCTACATCGCCATAGCACTGGATATGTTTTATCTTTTGATGGTGCGGTGAGGATAAAGAACGATCCGAAAGGGGATCTTGGTATGATCGTATGGGAACTATCAACTTGGGCTTTAGTAGCAGCGGAATATGGGATTCAAGATAACCTTACGTAATGAAAGCGAGTATCATGGATTAATCCATGTGGTACCACTCGCGCAAAACCATAACAGGAAGAAGGCAATTGTGTGTGGGGATTCTAGACTGGTTATTGGACAAGTCAATGGAGATTTACGCTGCAATCATGCATCATTATTGGTATGGTTAGGCAGAGTGCGCTCACTGGTAGAGAAGTTCGAAGCCGTCAGTCTGGTACACGTGGCGCGCAAGTATAACCAAGCAGACAATTTCTTAACACAATGTGCCATGAAATAGCAGCAGCCAGGGAAAATTATTAGTAATCAGAGAAAAGAAGATCTGCAGCTGTTGAATCGTTTGCCGGAGTTGCTGTATGCCACTGCGGATGAGGTCCAATAGAAGGATGAGGTAGAGAGTACCCAAGAAACATCCGAAAAAATATTCTGCGAATATGGTGGCAATTCTAGTAACGAGGCTCAAGTTGTCATCAAACAGAACGATAAATGAGAGAATGATGGATATTCATCACCGCACATATTTTTACTCACTAGGAGTATGGCAAAGCCGACTAATGTACAGCCCCAACACAAGGAAAATGTTAATGTTGGACAAGGGGCGGACACGAATGGTGATTCATACTCTGAGGAAGATGATATTGCTAGATCTGAAGAGCATCAAGATTATACAGAAGAAGATCCATATGAAACCGCGCAAGCTATCAGAGTTGAGCGAGTGGGAACAGCTCAGACACATGACGAGTGGTGTAGCAAGGTTATGGCATATTTACGAGGAGATGATGACAAGATAAATTCCGCCAGTGAATGGAAAAGGATAGCTCGGCATGCGCTCACTTATGTTCTGGATAGTAAAGGCATCCTGTATTATGTCTCAAAGCCAAGAGGAATATGTATGAAGATTGGTGGTACCAACCATACTACAGGAAGATATATTACATGCGTATCATGTGGAAGTCGTTAGCGGGGCTCATCAAGCAGTTGGAAAGGTCTATGCTCGATTGAGGTCAAATATTATTGGACAGGGATGTATGCACATATTGAAAACTATGTTGCAGCGTGTGAAGATTGTGCCACCGCAAAAGGAAGGCCAAGATACCAGGGGTGCACTAGTAGAAATCTTGTGTCATCGAGACCATTTCAGATTTTAGCGATGGATTTCGCATTGCCCTTACCACAGACTACAATGGGGATGAGGTGTTATTGTGCTTCATATGTTTGCTCTATGGGTATGTAAAACTGATTCCGATGAGCACCACAACAGCACAAGATGTAGCAGAAGCATATATGGTGGGAGTTTATAAGAGATTTGGAGACCAAGAAATTCTGAGACATGATAGAGATCCAAGATTTATGAGTTCGATTTTCAGGAGATTTAATTGAATGCTAAAGAAGAAGCAAATACCCACGTTAGCATATCGACCGCAAGCCAACGGTAAACGAGAAATATCGTGCAAACAGTGATCAAGGCGATCAAGTGTTACATAACGGACCCTGAGCAGAGAGATTAGGACGAATATGTGGCTCCGTTGGAGTTTGCATTGGATACTTCAGTGGATCTTCAACATCGTCAAACTCCGTTTTATTTGGTACATGGTTGGGAACCCAGAACCACATTAGAAGCAATGATACCACACAAAGATTCATCGGTCACGGAAAAAGACGCATTGGAGTGGAGGTTAGCTGCAACTGAGAGACATATGAGGGCGCAAGCACAGGCTTCTATTATACAAGAACAAGTGATGAAAGATAGAGCCCAACGTCATAACGAAGCCGTTGTATTTAAAGTATGGTCAACCATCAAAACTTCTTATCGACCAGGTGAATTAGTTTGGCTGTATCATAATTGGTTAAGCCGGGGCTGGTAAGGAAGTTGGCGCATTTGTGGCATGGACCGTATGGGGTTGATGAGCGGGTAAATGATGTGGTATATCGGTAAGTGATACCGACCGCTGAAAGCCAAATATTCCCGCTTGTGCATATCGCCAGATTGAAAATCTATATAAATAAGATGAGACGACCTCGGGAGAGGCTTCAGATTGAGGACACTCTGGATTTAGATGAGGCGCTACTTCCAGAAGAATTATGGTATGAACCTGGTTGAGATGATGAGTGGGAAGTGGAACGTATTGTGGACTGTCGAATCAAACGTCAAACAAGGAACGGGCGTCGGACAAAATAATACAATGTCAAGTGGAAAGATACCGATGAGATGACTTGGGAACCAGATGATAATCTCTCATGTACCGTCTTATTATACGAATTTGAAGCGCAGCGAGCTTGGGATGATCGGTACTATGCAACTCAGACGGCAGAACAAGATACTCCAGAGGATGAAATATAGAAGTCTCACAAGATAAAGAAATAAAAGGGGAAAAATTATCAAGAAATTCAAGAAAATAAGAAGAAAAAAAGAACGAACAAGTAAAACAAGACCCCTTAAGATGTAGTACATCCCTATCACGGACCCATGTTGGTTGTGATGAGTAGAGTGCAGACCCGAGTTGGTTGCGTTAGGTGGTATTACAAAAGAAAAAACAAAATACAAAAACAAAGATACATGAGTAAACGAGAACTGGAAGTTTATTGGAACATGTGGATTACTCATATCGCCAGTTAATGTTTATTGGCGCAACACGTTTAATTGTGATGATTGTATTATGAAGAGTGAACCTATGAGTGCTCCATGAATTGTAATAAGATGTGAAGCTCGTGTATTAAAGAAGTGTGTACGAAGAGATACCCCTAGGGTCCCAAAAGTGCAAAACCGGTATGCCTGGTCGATGATAACACGAACAAACGCATAAATATGAGATCGTACGAAGAGAAAACTATCAAGTTCCTAAAGTTGTGAAACCTGTACGGAAACAACAAGATGATACAAAGAGAAACCTACCAAGGTATTAAAGGTGTGAAACCTGACATCTATTTAAAACAACACGGAGAAACGCATAACAAACAAAGATCGTACGAAGAGAAAACTGTCAGGGTACTAAAGGTGTAAACCCTGTACGGCAACAACAAAGATGATACGAAGAGAAACCTATAAAGGTATTAAAGGTGTGAAACATGTACATCTTTTGCAAAATAAAACGAAGAAAACCCGTACATCGAGGGTAACCGTACGAAGATATACCGGAAGGGGTCTAACAGGTGCAAAACCTGTACGGAAAGCCACAAGATGTTATGAAGAAATAATCCATGGGGCAACAAACCTAAGTGCCAATGACAGCCTTATGAAGAGATGCCAATTTCGTGCTTGAGTTGCAAAACCTGTATGGAAGTCAAAAGGGACGTAGAAGAAAACTGAATTTACAACAACTAGTTGGGCTTCGATATAATAAGGACCAAGCAGAACGTACGACATGGAGGTCAGGCCCAGAGAGTATAAATTAGCCTACAAGTGTGATGAAGCAAGTGGGTGAGTTATCGGTTGCATTAAGAAAGAAGATATATGTTGAGGGAGGAAGAAAAAGAAGTCGACTTACCAGGGCTGGAAGAATGCCTAAATAATGAGGTCACATACAGCGATTATTCTAAACGTCAGAGTACATGTATGGTCCATGAGAGCGCACGCGTTACCTGTGAAGAATGAAATGGAATGTTGAGAATTAGAGTGACATTGAATTGTTTTTGGGGTGAAGATTTTCAACCAATGTTAGATGCAAGCATGGGCGGCCGTCTCTCACCCGCCGTCTCGCGCCTGATCGGATTTTGGGGGGTCTAAGTGGGATTGTTGTGAATTTGGAGTTTTGAGTGGAAATTTTCAACCAATCAGATGAAAGCATGGGCGGCCGTCTCGCGACCGATCGGATTATGGAGGGTTTGAGTATGATTGGTGTAATATGAAAGTTTGGCAGACGTTTCCTCTAATTGAAGGCAACTGGATGATATTTTTAATTGATTGTCAGAGAAACCTGCTAATTTAGGGCCGGCCAACGCAGTTTCAACCAAAACAGTCGACACAGGGAATTTACTAGTGAAATACCTATCAGAATCACACCTTACATCCAAACTAAGTTAACGCGGAAGTAAATTCGTTGAAAGAAGAAGACAACATCGGTGATTGATTACGACTTTAACGGGAACGTAAGATGAACAACACGGATATGGTAGAGACCCTATTAAGTTTGAGCGCGGTAATACAAAAAGCTGACATGGCGGGGAGCGAAAAATAAGATGATTCCACCCGTGAGAACATAGCCCCAGAGCCAAACGTATCAACAACAACACCAGCACCAGCATATATGCCTATTCAAGCGTGGACCAAGGAAGAAGAGGAATAGTTATTAAAGATACAATGTGCAAACGAAAGTGTGAAACTCTCAGTTCATGTTATATATGACTTATATAATCAGCAATTTCACGCCAAAGGATGAACCCAAAGGACTAAGAGAGGATTCATATCCAATTTAGGGCGATTGGGAGTTAAACGCAAACGGGGTGTTGAGTGGGAAGAGAGCGAAATAAAATGGTTAAAAAGTATGATGGAACGAGAAGCTACTGACGCAAAAATAGTTGAGCAATATCCGGTAAATTTCCCGCAATCTAAGAAGACACGCACTATAGAGGCTGTGTGAAAGAGGATGCGGATGCTGTGTTATTCCGAGAAAGGCAAAACCCAGACACCACCGAGTCAGGAAGAAACTCAACGTGCACCTAAAAGGGAAGAGCAAGAAGTGGACAAAACGAGAAGAAGATATATTGGTAAAAGCGATGAAAGGAGGAAATGTAGATGCAGAAGTTATTGCTATAAAGTTGCATGACGTCGCAAACACAACCGGACGTAAGCACATGCCAAGAACAGAAAGTGGAATTAGGCATAGACTCATCTGACTAAAGAATAATCTGCATAACACCAAACACTCATTCATACAGCCGATGTCCTCATCGGAACAAGGGAGTACTGTGGACAATGAGGAAGAACAGAGCCATAATGATCAAATAGTATCCAAGAACCAGAGATCGGGATCAGAAGAGAAAAGCAATACAGATCGGCTAATCGAGTATACACCGCATCAAATAGAGCAATCATTAATGGCCAGCAAAGATGTGAATGTAGAAGCCACAGATCCAGCGAATCACACCGTGGCGACCGAAAAACTTAACTCTATGGGTGGAAAGACGATGGGAGCCCCGATAGATGATGAGAAATCTAGAAGCATTGCAGAGTGTGATAAAGAGGAAGAGACAAATCCTCCAATGGTGGTTAATTTGATCGATTCGACTGAGGATTCGGAGTCCCGTGCAAGTAATGTTGATAAGGAGGACTTGGTAGTCAAGGAAGATGATATTTCCTTTAATAAGGGTTGTGAGGTATTGGCAAAAGAGGATAAGAGTCCCACGGAAGATGTGGAACTATCTACAACGGCAGCGGGTGAACATGATGAGTTATGTGGAGAAGTCTTGAGTCATCTCACTCCAATAATTGATGTTAATGCAGAGGCGTCTCAAACAACGACTCTGAGGGTAGACGCATATCGAGATTACAGGCTCATTGATGGTTGGGTCCCAATAGAGCGACCGTAGTTATTGTGGCGTAGTAGGTGGCAACGGGGCTCAACCGTGAGGCGAGTGATGACACGTATGTCACATGTTGAAAAATAATGGTGTCAGGAAGTTGATAAATCACTGTTGACCCAGGAACTGGTTTTAATGAAGCCAAGTCTTTGGACTTACATAGAGAACTTGGTGGCAGACAACAACTAAAAACAATCACTCCAGAAGATGAAAGAAATGTATTATTAGTGGTTACACTATTGCTAAGAGACTCAAAATCCTTAGTGGTCTTTCTTCGGGATTCTGGGGTGGTGGTTACGGACCTTGTAGAGATGACTTATGTTGTTTGAAGTATGATGTGACTATCCCACAATTTAACTATCAAGGAAAATGAAGATATTGGCTATACTTCAAATATCGGGAAGTGTACATGGATACGTTCACATCCGTGAGTGACTACCTTCTCGCTATGTGTTTAATAACACATCTAGACGCAGTTTGCGTTAACAACCCGATTCAATACGAGTGGGATACCAAAGATGTTGCGTCAACCATGGAGATCCATGTTTCATTTTACGGAATTGGGCAATGTTTAGCCAAACGATGGAAGACCTATGACAATGATCATGTCACCGATCATTTAATGCCATTAATGATAGGGTTATTATATATTCATGTAACTGGAGATATCATGAGCGAACATGTAACCACAGATAGAGTTAACTTGAGGAGATGGTATTATGGAAGGCTATGGTATCTTACGATATAATAAGCTGAGATTTTTGGATTGGGGAATAGTGTGTTCCGTTGGATTTCGATACGTTATTCTAACCACCGCTAATGGACGATATATAAGTAGAAACATCTACGATTGCGATGGTTACCCGTGGCCAATATTATGAATTATGTCAGAATATTCGGCATGGTGGATAGATTGACTCGAGAGCCGCCATCTTCATTGCTACGGTTAATGACTAGACGAGAAACTGTTGAGTCTCTGAGGGCCACATCAGTGATAGCTTAAATGGAACAGACACGTGTATATAAGGAGTTTCAACATACATTAGACACGGACCAGATGAAAGATATACGAGCAGCTGTGGAGACAAAAGGGATTGTTCTAGCTCGTGGTCCTTACGGATGTGGAAAACTTCTACAATTACTGCTATTGTGTTAACATTATTAGCGGTGTTCCCACATTTTCGAATTGCTATCGTTTCGTAGACCTATGCAGCTATCGATGAGGATATTTTAAGGTTGATGGATTCCAAAGCAATACGGGACAAGGAAATATTGCGCTTGGGTGAGATAAATGGTATTATGTTATTATGTTACTACCGGATGCTGAAGAATATCGACGAAGGTTTCTTTCGGAGATATTGCAGCGAGAGCGGCATTTATTGGAGGGTCATGTGGTTCGAAAAGAAATCCCTGTGAGATTAAGATTGAAGGAGAGAGATACTGGAACAACCACGTGTAATTGTTGCTACCCTGGTACAATTAGGGCAACCGGATTTTCAAACGGTGTACTATAACGTGATTATCAATGATGAAGGATCCCAAACAGCAGAAGTGGCACTATTACAGGCCCTCAGGCCAAAGATGGAGGTTATTGTGTCAGTAGGTGATCCATATCAGCTTTTTGCGTATTCTTTTATAGATGAAAAGATGAGATATCGGTTTCATGGTGGTGCTCGACGTCACAAAATCACCTGGGGGTTATTACACTCCATAGAGCACTTTCGCGCAATCCACAAACTATTACCTGTACTTCCTGGAATCACCATGACTGCAGAATTCAGGGGCCATCCGAAAATTACTAGACTGCTACAAGCGTTTTATTCATATATTATTCGAGATAGAGCGGCTACATTACAAGATTATTTGGATTCAATGCGTTTCGATAGAATGGAAGTAATTGATTGGGACAAACTAGCGGAACGTGACCCTTCTAGGAGACGAAAAGTATTAAAGGAGATCGGGTCGTATGGATTATTTTTCAGGAATGTATGGAGGAGACTGAGCATCCAAATACAGACATGACAATGTTATTGAGCTGGAGAGTGTTATATTCTTTTTGGACAAGATATATGTCAGGTTAGAAGACGAACAATGACGAACTAATACTACCGTTAGGAAGTCACTGCTAATCATTTCGCCATACCAAAAACAAGTCACGACAGTGCAGAGGCAATTACGACACATGGGTTATGCGTATGACTAGTGTTTGGATATTGAGGTGGCTACGACCGATTCTAGTCAAGGTCGTGAGGCGGATATTGTTATTGTGTCCATGGTTCGATAGCATACACTAGGATTCTTGGAAGGATACCCTTCAAGATCTTTGGTAACCCTCAGCAGATCCCGTGAATATCTATTCATAGTCGCGGCTCGCTATGTTTTTGAACAAGAAAGCACTTGGAAGAAAATGATAAACGTATGAAATGAAATTGATCCGCCGGGTTTGCTACGATTATGAATGAGGATTAAGCAATTGATTATCTGAGATAAAGTATTTAAGGAGTATTTGTGTGCGCGCCTTTTGCTCGCTTACGCTGAAGCTACGCAAGGGGCGATTGTGGTGAAGTAGCATTTCGATTTCAAGTTGTTAAGTATTGGAATTGTAAGTGAACATTTTCGACCAATCATAGGCGACTCTGGGCGGCCGTCTCGTGACTAACTGAATTATGTGGAGTCTAAGTATGATTGGTGTGGATTTGGAATATTAGATGAAGTATTTTAACCAATCAGCGGCGACCCTGAGCGGCCGTCTCTTGACTGATTAAATTACGTTTGGTGTGAATTTGGAGTTTTGGATGAATATTTTCAACCAATCAGACCTCGGGCGGCCGTCTCGCGACCAAACGGATTAAGGAGGGTTTCAGAAGTAACTGTCAAGTATTGGAGTCAGCGCTGAAGTAACCAAGAAGTAGCAAGTAAAGGAAGTGTTTGACTTAGATATAGGCTTTGATAATACTTAATAGATTCGAATTTTCCTTGAAGCCCAACAATCACCCTAATGTCGTGAAGGAACTTAAATTTTCGAGGTTTCCACTCAAAAACAACACAAGGAAGCGATACAATATACTTCTATTGCTTAAACTTCCCAGGTTCTTAGTACTTACGTCCGAACCTTAATACAATGTCACTGAAAATGGACACTTTCCTGGTAACACTCAGGCTGCCCCTCAACTTAGATAACCGCGGAGGATCTTTATTACGCTGTAACACGCGTTCACTTAAAGGTGTCCTCGGGTTGTACTTAGTTTTTGTATAGGATTGGATAGGGTTTCTTTTGGTTGGTGTGGCGACTGCTCGTAAAGGGGGAAATTTGATTATATTAAAAGTATTAAGAAATCCTATATCTACCTCCAGTATCTGTTCACCTTGTTACTTCTTGGTTACTTCAGCACTGGCTTCGATATTATCCAGATCTGCGTACTTATCCAGGCCTGCGTACTTATCCAGGCTTGTCGTGGACCATGATGTCCTGGACCATGATGTCGTGGACCATTAAATATCACGTGATTGGCCAAAACCATCCAATCGTATGCGACCGATGCATACTTGTCGTATACATTCAACCGTAAATTCCAGTCACTTCACCACAACCGCCCCTTGCGCAGCTTCAGCGTCAGCGAGCAAAAGCAAGCAATCCATTTACTTCTTAATTGCCATACTTCAGATATTTATGTGAATAATCTTCATTCATAGTCGTAGCAAAAACCCGGAACATCACTCTTCTTGCATATGTTCATCAATCTTTTCCAGGCACTCTCGCGCTCAAAAAAACATATCGAGTCGCGACTATCAAATAATAATCCCAAAATATGCGGGGTGCAGACGCAATACATTCCCTCTTCACACGATCCTTATGCAGTTCCGATGAGACATAAGTTAATGCCGCCGACACGTCACCAACCTTAACGCGGCGCAGTAAGAGAAGAAGCTCACCCAGCTTAATTCATCCATTTCCATTTTCATCGATTCATCCAAAAGACGGTGCAAGTGTTCAAGAGATGTATCAACTTGTGTCTGGCGCTGTAAGACTTCTTGCTTTAAGCGGCTTTCAAGACGACTTCAGACTTGGTTTAGCGTTGTAGTCTGTATGTAACTAACCGCTTCTCCACAAGACGCAATCAATGATAAACTTAGGTCTGATCCAGCAACCAAAACGTCTGGCATCTGCATCATTACACTCTTGGGGACAAAACGAGATCCATTTCCTTCGCGACGGCAACATATTGCGCCCCAATACTAAAACTATGGGCGTTGAGCTCCAACAATTCCTTCTCGTTCGAGCTGTCCAGGTGAATGCTTAATGTAGCAGGCAAAATTGTGTAAAAGTTGTGTAAAACCCCTATAAATGGGAGGTTAACACCATTGTCCACCAGCACCAAAATGGTGTAGTGGGAAGGCTGGCATCCCTTCACGCGGTTGATTGCGGGTTCAAAGCCCGTAGAGACCGAATGCCCTAATCAGGTGCGAGTCACGAAGGAATGGTTCAAAATACGATCGCTTGCGGTAAACGCTTCGGAGCTGTCGTGGGGGAGTCGTTACATCACCGTAGTACGAAAACGAGGTTCCCGCCGGTAAATCCTCACTCTGAGTGCACCCAATAGGATCTCGTCTCAGTCAATAAGTACGAACAGCGGTAGTAGTCGGAGGCGTAAGGTCCAGTAATCGCGGTATGGGCTGTATCCCTTCAATGTGGCTACGCAAGTGTGTGACGTGGATCGGCGTAAGCCGTGGCTCCAAACAGGCGTAATAGCAGATCGGGTTCTACGGCCACTTGGAGGGTATGACGTTTCAGAGATCCTGTCGTATCAGAGATTTGTCACTTGATTGGTCCAAAAATCCCCTTGTATACAGACGTATATCTGTGTACTCATCCAGAACTGTCGTGGACAAACATGTCGTGGACGAACACATATCACGTGATTGGCTAAAGACCATCCAATCAGATGCGAACATATATCTGCATACTATTCCATGTTTGTCGTGGACGATCATGTCGTGGACCATGATGTCGTGGACCATTAAATATCACGTGATTGGCCAAAAACATCCAATCGTATGCGACCATATCCTGCGTACTTATCCAGGCTTGTCGTGGACCATGATGTCGTGGACCATGAAATATCCCGTGATTGGCCAGAAAACTCCACTTGAAAATCCCGTTATAATCTCATCCAAAATTAGGTATACCATGCTCATCCTCCACAGGTAGTCCGCGCGTCCTCAAACTTACGCACGTGTACTCCGAACTCCAACAACTTGTCATGTATGACTCCATCCGGTGATTGCCCTTCCAACCATAGCATTATACTCTCTTCTTCTTCCATTAATATGTATCACCTTCCTCTGTGTAACAGGTGGTTTACTGGCTTCGTTACACTTCTGGGGACAAGTTTATACTTGACTCCTACCCCATCATGCTGAGGCTCTGCTTTTACTGCTTGAGCTCAGTCATTTCCTACTCCTGTGTATTTCATGGTTGTTATGCAGGTTTCGCACCACTAACACCCCAACCGGTTGTCTTTTTCCTAGCGGTCCTCGACACTCAGGTTTACTGTCCTTGTGGCTCGCTTGTTTTTTTATTAACACCTTGTGCTTCTCCATACAGGTTTTGCACCTTTGGGACCTCGTGAGGTATCTCTTCGTACGGGATTCGTTGACGCAAAGGTATAGTCATATCATGTTGCGTTAGATGTACAAGTTTCGCACCTTTTGGACCGTGATAGGTATCTCTTCGTATCATCTTGTTGCCGCCGTACAGGTTTTGCACCCTTAGGACTTCGTGAAGTATCTCTTCGTACGGTCAAGCGCTGGTTTGTCATGATTTTGTCTTGCTTTATGTTAGATGTACAGGTTTTTCACCTTTTGGACCATGGTAGGTATCTCTTCGTATCATCTTGTTGCCGCCTTACAGGTTTTGCACCCTTGGGACCTCGTGAGGTATCTCTTCGTACGATCTTTGTCTTGTTATGCGGTTTTCCGTGTTGTTTTCAATGGATGTACAGGTTTCACACCTTTAGTACCC
>CM047587.1:41985487-42018915 GCA_026184515.1 Peronosclerospora sorghi | reverse complement strand
AAAAGCCCACAGGCACAAAACCCCCTCTTGGTCTTAACCTGTCAGCACTAGGAGTCACACCCATAACGGTGAGATAACAGTTATAGCTCTATCTAGGACAAACACATCTAGGGTCTAACAGAACAGAGGATAGGAGTAAGACGAGAAGACGTTGCTTGTTGTCCACTCTGTAACTTTAGGATTGAGGAGGGAAAAACCCACAGACAACAAAAACCCTATTGGTATTAACATGTCAGCACTAGGGTCACAACCATAACGGTGATATAACAGTTATAAATAAATCTATCTGGGGCAAAAAAATCTTAACTGACAGACAGGTCTCAACTTGTGATTAATCTGGTCTCCAGCCATCAGTCTGGATTCCAGCTCTCATATAGCTAACAAATGGAACATGGTCTAGTCAATCATCGTTTTGAGCACAAAGGTATATGGTTCTAAAACGCTGAAAGAACAAAGTAACATGGTCTACATTTACTGTGTGATTTCATTGAAAATCTCGCATTGCTCTCCTTCAAGTTGTTGCCATCTCACCCGAGGTTGACTGCAGGGAGTATTTCTGCTTGGTGGAGGCTTTACAGTCTAATGTTGCAGTATGTAGGAAATTGAAACGAGTTGGTGGCACGGCCAATCATCCGTGCAACTTTGTACCGGCCGTTATCGCCTGAAAGACCCGGAGTAGTTTCAATGTAGAAGCGCGCCCTACGCTGATCAGCGTAGAGGCACACGGGATGCAAGTAAACCGTTCTTGTTCGCCGAAAAAAAATTATACAGACAATCCTCTCTAAATGTACTCTCCCTATTTGATCAACCTCGATAATTGATAAGGAAAATGGCTTTCCAACTGGTTTAATAAAGTGCTAAATGATGCTAAATGATAAAACCTCTCTAAATGTCTAAATGATAAGCCCTGCGAGAAGGCCCTTATAAGATGAACCTCCATAAGGGATAGTCGGTTAAGGCTGGGTGAAGGTTGCCATGTCCATGATTCTTGATTCTGCCTCACAGGAATTCTCATTACCCCAACTGTTTGCTCGAGGTTTAATGATTTGATAGGAACAGATGGAGAGGTCGACATACACATTGACGCAGGGTAAGCAAAAGGAGAAATGAAGTTCTGATCATGGACTTGTCCTGGTTGGCTTGGTTAATGACTCTTGATCTCATTGTAAATAGCATGGCGATTTATCCCTTATCCAATCACATATCAAATACTGGGCCTTCATTTATTTGACGAAGTCGCTATACATAGAATACCCTGGTCCGTTCAATTTAGCTCTGAGATTCCCTTGGCTTTGGATCGTACTTTGTCTGATCCACCTCAGAGCAGATATCGAGTGTTATAAAAGGCGGATGATCGTCATCAACAGGCGGTAAGGTGCGACAAAAAGATTTCAAGAATCATCTCACAGCAAAGTAATACTGAACACCAGCAATCATGACTAAACTTGGCGAGAAAGCACGTGGAAAGCGGACGGCGCACGCGTCTCATCAGTCTCTGACCATTCGGCAAAAGAAGAAGTTTTGCTCGAGTGGGGGAAAATCCCAATTGGACACAAGAGGAGGATGACTCCTTCATCAAGAGTCGGTACAACGTGACGCTTGCGCTTATCTCGATTACAGGACTGCGAAAAGGGAGGCATCGATTCTGGCTGCCGAAGACTCAGCCAGCGACCTGCACAAGGTGAGAAAGTGTCCTCATCCTGAGGTCGACAGATCCCTATTGCTATGGGTTCAATCCTCTTACCATGCACTGCCTATAACCGACAAAGGGCTACAGCAAATGGCACAGAAATTCTTCGATCGGTTGAAGGTTCCAGCTGCGGAAGAGCTCAAGTTTTCCAACGGATGGTTGGAGAAATTCAAGAAACGACACAACATCAAGTGTCACAATATGCATGGAGAATCTTTAGATGCCGATAACCAGGCAATCCATGACCAGCTTCCACGACTTTGAGAAAGGCTTGAAGAATATGAGCTAGACAACATTTTCAACATGGATGAGACCGGCCTGTTCTTCAACATGCAGACAGATCGCACGTTGGCAACGCGCCAACTGGAGGACAAGAATAAAGACGAAAATCGCCTCACCGTGGTCCTGTGCTGCAATGCCGCCGGAACGCGGAAGTTCAGGCCTATAATTATCCTCAAGTCGAACAACCCCAGGGCATTCCAGAAAACGTAAACGTCAAGAATCTGGGATTTGATTACGAAGGGAACCAGTCGGCGTGGATGCCTTCTGAGGTCTTCCAGCGATGGCTGGAAAGATTAATGACTGGTGCGGGATGCAGCGCCGGCGGGTCTTGCTGTTGCTGGACAATGCCCCGCTCCATGTGGTCTCAATAACATTCGAAAAAGTTGAGCTGATCTTATTTCCGCCGAATACAACGAGAAAGATTCAATCCTTGGACGCGGGCTTCATAAGCAGTTTCAAGGTTAAGTACCGGAGGAAACAGATCGGCTTGGTGATTGAGCGCTACGAAGCGAAGAACGAGTACCGAAAGCTCAACATTCTAAAGGCGTCAGAGTTTGTCGCTGACGCATGGAACGAAGTTACTCCCTTATGCATAAGGAACTGCTGGAGGACTACCAACGTACTTCCGGTCAATCATCAAACATAACTCAACAGCTCTACGAGAAAAGCGGCGGCCAAAAACGATGACAATGCTTTGAGCAGTCTGGAGAGAAAAATGACGCGGCTTCAACTCTTCAATCCAAAGACATTGGAGGAAATCATCAATCCGGCTGACGAGAACGATGTATTCGGCACGGCATCCGAGGAGGACATTGTCGCGCAAGCTGCTCAAGAAGGGGTGGAAGAAGACGCCGAGTCGGAAATCAGTGCCGAGTCGGAGATACTGGAGCGCGTTTCCGAAGCGCAAGTCAAATAATCTTTGAACGTCCTGAAGTTGTACTTGATCCAATCCGACCAAGACACTCAGCAAATGCTGGCAAAGTGGAAGGAACTCGAGAGAGATCTGCGAGCAATGATGGACAATAGAAAAGTCCAGTCCACCATAACGAGCTTCTTCCAGTCAGAGAAGAGGCCTTCCGGGGAGTCCCCCCGAGGCAGGGATCTATCGTTGCCGTGATCACAACTCCTTAGGATCGGATCTTTAGTGAAATAAACGCTTTGGAATGCTGAGTGGAAGGACGTGTGCGCGCTAACTCCGGGAACAACGCTCTAGTGCTCTTTTCTCAACCTTTACGAGCCTAATACAGCACCAGGAGAGTCATCCTCCATAAGTGATCACCCTCTCTTAATGATAAGGCTGGCTAATTTCCAAATAGGGTACATTTAGAGAGGTTTGTCTGTAAAGACAAAAAACAGTCATATTTTAATGTAGCCATATATATATTCGGCCACTGTGGTCGCGTATCACTTGAAGATTGTATACTCTTGGTCTGAACCCCTTCAAAAAGTTCAACGTAGCGACATTGTTTTCGATAGCATGTGAAAGGATGCAATAATCTAAAACCCTGTAGCATGGGCGGCTTGGAGACAAACGCTTTCACCAGCCTGCATGAAATTAGAACAAACTTCGCGGCAGTAGGACGTGGAAACACGATAAAAGTGCGTTCGTTACCTTATTCTCAAGAAGCCGGTCCATACTCTAATGCGGTCCCCAGAATAGTGTTGCCCGTACGCACAAGATCGGGCGGGTCCTTGGTAGACTGAAAAAAGATTGTGTATAGACTCGACTCGATAGTCAGTCTCATACATTCTCTAAGTATGGTACGAGGGGGTTCGAGTAGATGGAAATTCTACGACGGACTCTTCAACTCGCGCATCTATTCCGAGCACCATCGTGTATGTTGCAACGTGGGCTTTTGTCCACGAGGCGAGGCACGTGTCCACTCAAGTGCCTCCGCCGAGGAGGCAAACGAAAACGCTTTTATGGACAAACTTCAAGCTCTGTTTCCAGCCGACACGTGCCAGTTTCAACTCTATCATCAGTTGGTGACACTCGACGCGCAGGACGAGGCTCGACGGGACCACACGTGTACGATCCTGGAGGTAGGATGTGGGGCGGGGGGAGGCTTATGCGCCTTGCAAGTCCTGTATCCTCACGCCAACGTGGTGGGACTCGATCTCTCGATGCAGGCCTTGGCACGGAGCAAGGAGGTGTGGACACGCTTTACCGAGCAGATGCCAGAGTTCCATGCGAAAAGGCTGCGACTCTATCATCGATCGTGCGAGAGCATGAAAGGAGTGTTGACAGCTTCTGTGGACATTGCGGTTGCAGTACAAAGCTTGCAGGAAGTGCCGGATCTTGGGAGAGCCGTGCACGAACTAGCGCGCGTGCTCAAGCCTGGTGGTCGGCTCTACGTCGCCGACTTTATTCCGTCGGACACGGAGGCAGATCGTGTCGAGCAGTGGCTGCTGTCGCGGCGCTCGTCGACTCCAAACACGTCGCTGCTGTTTGAGCTTGTGCACGAAGAGTTGGTGACGCACGAAGCAGCTATGGCTGCTAAGCGTAGCTCACGCTCCATGCGGGAATTGATCCATCGATTCACACGGGAAGATTTGCATCAAGAGTTGGAAACGTTTTTCCTTGTCGAACACTCATCACAGTACGAGTTGCTCTGTCAGGACGAAATGGGCTACCGGTTATTGTGTCTGTGCCGGACAAACGAGCGCAGCTCGGATGAAGAGAGCGAGCTTGAGCATGGCACGGACTGGGTTGGTGACACTACTACGACTGATCACTCTTCCGACGAAGAGATTCACGACGACGATATGCCCAATTACTACTCGTATCACGACCTGTTCCCGCAACTAGACCTGTTAACTAAACACTATCGAGTCATTTTGAATGAGATGCAGGCCGTGCAGGAACTAACAACGTGGCCCTTTTGGCCAGAGAAACACTACACGGAAGGCATGAGCGAGTGGCGCGTGTTTCCGTTTTGCTACACGTTCCCAGCGTACGACGCCTCGAAAACGACGTGGGTCTCTTCTACCTGCTCCATGTGCCCACGTACGACGGAACTTTTGAAACAGCTGCCGGGAATTCGAACCGCACTGTTCTCCAAGCTTGGTCCCAACACGACGCTCAGTGCGCATCGTGGGTGGGCTGATCTCGCCAATCATGTCCTCCGCGTGCATTTTTCACTGCTTGTCCCCACGCTATCGAATGGGGACCAATGCTGCGCAATGGTCGTGGGTGGTGAGACTAGTTACCACGCTGAGGGGGACTTTATCGTCTTTGACGATAGCAAGCTCCACTATGCGTATAATAATCATCCAGAGGCCACGCGTTATGTCCTTATCGTCGATTTTTATCGACCAGATCATTTGCCGAGAGGCCGAGCCCGTGGTGGCCACTCGGACGAGCTGGACGAGTTCATTGAGTCTTTCGGGAAGCAAACCGTGCTCTGTAGCAGCCACGACGATTGAGGCGATTGAGCACCCACAGTACAAAGTGATGAGAAAAAAACAGGATGCATGTTGCGCGCTCGTGATTACAACGAGGGGGCCTACATCTCGGGACAATGTCCGTCTATCACCCCTGCTTTATCTTAATGTTAAATAGACCTGTTCATACATCATGCAGCTCAATCGTTCAGACATATCGGTCTAAAATCAAGTGTCAACTACTGTCGTGGTTGGTACCTACATCCAGGAAGCGCGTGGACGTCAGGGATGTCTGCATTCACGATACCTGTGAGTCCGAGATTCGCGAGCGCACCGCGGATGACGCCACATGGAAACACAAGGAAGAGCAGCGCCATGTCTCTCGTTTCAAGCTCCGTGGCAGCTGAAAGACTCGTTAGCCATCGAAAGCTAAAGTCTTGCACGACAAAGACGCCGCGATGATTTGTCTGCAACTTGTCAATCTGTTTCTTAAACATAGCGACCCAAAAGTCCTTGCACACAAATTTAATCACATCCAACGGTTCCTGCATCCGCGGTTTGTCTATCGACACAATCTCGGCAAATCGAAAACCAACGTCGTAGCCCATGGCCTCGAGCTTCATCGTGACTGCTTCTCGCTGGGCCGCCACGTCTTCTGGACAAGAGAACGTTTCTGTTCTTGCTCCTTCTTTCGAGCCATTCATCTCCCGTGCATGCCGCTCGATCTGTACAAGACACGAAAGATGAGCAACGATGTACCACACACGAGAAAACTCAAAGCCAAGGCACCATGGAGCGCACAATCTCGCCATAGAGCTGTTGAAGGCAGCTATCCGCAACGTCTTTCATGGTGTGGCTTTTTTTTCAAGGAAGTATGGTGTACAATACACAAAAACCATACCAAGAAATATGGTGTACACTACATACCAATCCGAGCAAGGAAATATGGTATACAATACACAACCATCCTAATTGCGAAGCGCAATGAGTGCAAAGAGTCCTGATGTTGTGGACGATATGATCGACGATAGTCTATTGGGTATCTTAATTATCCTGTTTGTAGTGATGCTTAGTACGGGCTACGTGTATATCCAGCAACTGTGGCAGGGGGATACCCAGCAGCGCGGCAATGTGACTAGGACCATGGCAAGGATGGCGCCATCGATGGCAGCCCTGTCGGCGCCTCAGCATGTTGTTTCTACCTCGGGCTTGACTACCCGACAGTGTCGTCTTCATTGTACGTTGCCGCTGCGATATGGAGCGCGTGCGATCACACTTAGCGTTGAAGTGCTGCTACAACCGGACGAGACGGAACGTCTGAGCTGGACAAGTGACGACGTGCCCTCTCTGTTGGCGGATTTATCATACATTGCTGACGTTTATATATTGTGCACGATAAACGACGCCAACAAGGCAATGACGCGCATGCAGTGCATACGTAAATTCATCTCGACGCATCCAGATTTGAAGAGCAACGAGACGGCAGGGGGAGGTATTAAAGCACACAAGATTCTCTTTTGCACAACGTCAATCGGCAAGATTGCATTTGTGCGACAGATTGAACCGCTGGTTCATGTAGACGGTACGATACATGTTCCAAGGTGCTATTAGCCATGGGCGAGCGATGTTGAGTGTTTTAACCATGTCTTGATGTAGTTGACGCTGCGATCGTGCGGGACCTGGAGAAACATGTGCCGCGGATTGTACACATATCGACTCGGTCTGAAGACACGGTGGTGCCAACGATCCCCAACGTGATTCACGTGGGAAACAGCTTTGTGGAATATTTCTCGATCATTTCATGCGAACAACTTTAAACTAATAGTGTGAAGCCAGTCCAGAAAAATACTCTTTATCTCGTAGGCGCGGCAGTCTTTCAGAGGACGTGGAAAGCTATTCTACCGCTTGTAGATCGGCAGACAATAGCGCCTGAGTGGATGCACAAACCCGTATAACCGAATAAACGAGCGCTATGTAAAGAACGTGGGAATAGGTCGTCTTGATCTTTCAGTGTAGAGCCATCGAAAAGAACCTGTCTGTAAGTAGGGTATCGACGGATTCAAGTTGTTACGTAGCTTAAGTGGACAATTTCAACGAGGGCATTGGCAAGAATCGTTCTAGCCATGCTAACCTAGTACGTAGGGTCCCCTCGTAACTATTCCTCCTTTGTAGCCAGCGTGCGATAGCTAACTCTGTCGCACTGCGGCCTTCACAATTGTAAACAATTTCCAAAGGTTTACCAGTTTCTAGACTTTCAGTATTGAACGCAAGGGCTTCGAAAGCTCTTGATCTTAGCCACAGAGTATTGCTTGTAGATATCTATAGTAGGGGCATAAACTAACAGCTGCGGAACCACAATGGCCGTCTGAAAACCCCGACATCGTTGTCGTACACTCGTGGTTTTTCTTGCAGCCGTAAACACTCTTGCTCTGAAGTGGTGAAACTCCTCTAGCAGCAGCCATCAACATGATCAGTCACTCGTATCTACACGAACACACTGGCGAGTGGAAAGACACCAGCACTGATGCGTAAAGTTTCGAGATCAGGAGGCTCGCTAGGTTGCACGCACGCACTCCCTTGTCGTGAACAAGCCGCAACGATACTTTCATCGAACGCTTCCGTGCTCAAGACCAGTTGAGTGCTAAAAATGGTCACACATTCAACGACTTGCTCCCCAAAATGTGAGCGCTTGTTGCTCGAGACCAATCAATGCAACCACAAGCTCAACTTCTAACGCTCTTTTCACAATCAAGGTCTCCTACAATACCTGTTTCGTTGGCTATAAGATCATTTCCATACGTACAGCTCGATACAACGTATATAATGTTGGAAGGGCGCGCTTTTTGCGCAGTAGCTAGCGTCGCCATTTTGGTTTTCAAGCGACTTTCAGGTGAAAAGGTGATGTATTGTACATAACTTTAGATTAGGTACAAAACACTGCATATTTGCATACTATTAGTTTTAGGTGCATACTTAATCCTAATAATTCACTTCTGAATTGTTTTTCGACTTACGTGATTATTACGAGTGGCTAGGAAACGCACTACTGTGTGCGCTTTTGTTTGAGTTTTTTTTACGTGGGTTATCAAGTACGCTGCAGTGGTAGCTGGAGTGATTGTTACGTATTGGATTCTCGTGGTTACGTTGGTTTGTTTGAGTTGCTGGTCCTTACGCTCAAGTCGCAAAAGGACAGTGGAGAGATTGATCACTTTACGTATTTGATTTCTCTTTTGTTACGCTAATTGTTAGCCTTTGGTCTGTACTGGAACATTACGCAGCAGTACGTGGTACTCGGAACCTGCGTGCAAGAGTACGTGCAGACATATGGACGACGAAGAGTTTCAACAGGTTATGAGCCCAAATCGGGGTAGTAACTCAACGGTTCGGACAGTCACCCCGGAAGAGATGATGCAGTTGTATGCGGGGTTGAGGAGTCGTTTTGATGACTTGGAGTCGTCGCTGATTAAGGGCGCGTCGGCAGGAACTACAGTGCCTGCGTCGAAGGGAGACACCAAGATGAGCTTGGCCTCCTTGGATGGTAGCGACGAAGAGAAAGAGGACGCTAACGCCGGAAGCGCTGGTAAAGTGTGCTTCAAAAGTATTAGCAAGGCGGGGAAGGACGTGTTTACACGAGGTGGGTGCACGAACCCCGGTAACACCTACGCCCAGCCTCAGAAGGTGTTCACGCAACACCATGCAGCGAGTCAATTTCAGCAGGCGCGTTCGGCACCCATAAATATGCAACAGGCATATGCAGCGCCTGGGAACGCGCAGCCGGCATATGTAGCGCCTAGGAATGCGCCGCCGGAATATACAGTGCCTGCGAATACGCAGCAAGCTTATGCAGTGCCGGGAAATGCCCAGGAAGCGTACGCAGCGCCCGGTAACGTGCATCAGGCTTATATACCGCCTGTGAATGTGCACGCAAGGCACTATGGAATGCCGAGGTCACCGACGGCCAAGGAAAAGAAGTTGCAACTTCGGCCGTTCGACGGGACCGAAGCGTATAAGGGCCTTGGGTCTGGTTTTTGTGGCTGGGGCACCAAGTATTTCTGGCAAATATTGATCGCAGAGGAGTGTTGCGGTTTCAGGTGGACCGAAGATATCAAGGTCGAGTTGCTAGGCCACTATTTAGCTGGCCCAGCGGAAGCGTATTACGACCGGTGCGCCGAAAGCTGGTGGCAAGAAGAGCCAGCATTATGGCATATAATGAACAAGATTCTAGCCGCATTTAGCGTGCGCATAACGCATGAAGAAGGAATGAAGCTGCTTGGTGCGCGTAAGGCACCAGGAAGAAGTTGGCCGGACCACTTCTTGTATTTGACAGAAGTGGCGGACGCAGTTGGGTCCAACTGTGATGCGATGGTGTTAGATAATATTATCTACTATGCCATGCCTGAGCTGTCAAGCGTGCTGATGTCCCGCTATAACCATCTGCGTACGGACTATCTGCGGCAAGCCGAAGAGATTTGCCAGTTTGCGCAGGCTGTTGAGTTCAACAGCCGGCGTCAGAGAGGGCACGGGACCGGAACGGTCAACATGATTGTGGAGAAGACTAAAAAGGCTCTAATAACTAAAAATCGCGGCTGCTACGGATGTGGCGAGCGGGGGCATCTCAAAAGAGATTGCCCAAAGAAGAAAAAGTTCCAGAAAGAGGATTACGCTTTGATGATCGCTGGTGATGAGGTAGGACCCGGTCGAGATATCTGGATCCTCGACAGCGGCGAAAGTGTACATCTGACACCTGATATCACTTGTTTGTTCGACAAAAAGACCGTGGATCGACAGTGCTACCAGGTGGATGGAAAGACATTCATCCTAAACAAGAAGGGCACCATTTTTTATTCGTTTTATGCACGGAGACGTCGAGACTCGAGTGAAAATCAAGGACGTGTTTTACGTAGAAGGAGCCGCTCGAAGCATTTTCTCGTATGGAGCTTTCGAAAAAGGCGGCTTCGTGATTGACGACGTGAATGGAGAAAGGACGCTGGTCAGACATGACACACGCGTGCCGAATACCCGATTCCGTTCAGTAAACAATGTGTTCACCGAGGATGGTGAAGTGGATCGTCTCAAGAAAACTTATAAAGCGATGATTATGTCGGTACAATACCCGATTGAGGACAATTACGTACCGGAAGATGACATTCAAAGTGGTTCCCTAATGCATTTTCATGTGCGAATGTGTCATCTGAATTTCGAAACGATTCTTAAGTTGGCGAAGGATCCCGAATACGGAATTCGGATCACGGATGAGACGCGCAGGCACTGCGTCACCTGCGCCCAAGGGAAACAAACGAAGAATGACCAAGCAAAAAAGGACAGCGGTAAAAACGCACCTATAGACCGGATCGGCGGTGTAATTTGCTCCGACCTCAGAGGTCCCATCACACCAAAGGATCGTCTAGGCAACCGTTACTTAGTCAATTTTATTGACTTTAAAAGTAACTATACCAGGATATTTCTGGCGAAGAGCAAGGACGCGGCTGCAAAGAAAATTGAACACTTCTTAGCGTTTGTCGAAAGGACATTCGAGTGCAAGATTCACGTTTTGAGAACTGATGGTGGAGCCTAGTACCGAAAATGTAGATTATTTTTGTCGCAGTACCGTCATCGCTCGAAAGATTAGCGAGGCCGGGAACCAAGCGATAAACGGCAAGGCCGAACGCATGCATCATACCGTAATGAATATGGCCCGGTGCATGTCGTTTGGAAGTGGCTTAAATCTATCGTTCTTGGGGGATGCGGCGGAATATGCAGCACATGTGCTGAACCGTACCCCAACGAGTGCGAATCCTAGACGGATGTCGCCAGTCTAAGTGTTGACAGGAAACAAGCTAAATTTGGGCGCCATTGTTACGTTTGGGTCACCATGTACGGTGTACAGGAACCCTGGCAAGAACACGCTAGCGCACCTCGCGCAAGTTGGCGTGATTATCGGTCGGAGTGAGGAGACAAAGGGATTTAAGGTCTACTTGAAGGCTGAGCAAAAGGTGACCGTGACGCAGCACGTGAAAAACGTTGACACGCTCACGGACGTTCAAAACCGCCAATTAAAGGTCAGAGAAGACGAAGAGAGCAGTGCGGAGTTCACACCAAGAAATCATGTCTCGGATAACAATGAATGCAAGTCGGATGGACCGCCAAGTGACCAAGAGTCAGAAGGAGCAACGCGGTCCGCAAGCGTCGAGCAGATGGAAAGCAAGAAAAAGGCGCGGAAACCACGTTGTACGAGGGACCTTCATGTTACGCGCCGGTACGCCGAGCGCATGGCTCAGGCGGAAAGCAAAAAAGAAAGTGACGATGACGCGAACGAAAGTGGAGAAACCGTCAATATGATGATGGAGGGCTACCCGAGAAATTATCGGGATGCGATGGGTCGCCAGGACGCGGAAAAATGGGTCGACGCCATGGACCAAGAAATAAAGGCGTTGGAGGCAAACGACGTGTGGTAAATCGTGAAGAAACCCCCAAATTCGAATCCTTTGCACTCCAATTGGGTGTATAAAATTAAGACGGATGCAAATGGACAAGTGGAACGGTACAAGGCAAGGTTAGTGGCCTGCGGAAACGAGCAGCGTTTCGGGGTGGATTACGAGCTAACCTTTGCCGCCGTGATAGAAATGACCACTGTCCGGTTCATTTTGATGCTCGCTCGGAAGTGGAAAGTGCGGGCAATGCACGGGGATATCCCCAACGCTTACGTGAAAGCGTTGGAGGATGAACATGATATTTATTTGTACACCCCTAATGGAATGAAGGTGGAACCTGAAAAGGTTAAAAAGTTACAAGTTGAAATTTCAAGCGATGTGGTATTAAAACTGAAGAAGACGCTTTACGGTTTAAAGCAGACAGGGAGGCAATGGAACCGCCTCCTGCACTCCAAGCTACTAAACCAAGGTTACGAACAGAGCTTCACAGACGGTTGTCTGTATTAAGAAAGTTCGTGGTGAAACAGTGGTGGTTGGATTTTACGTGGATGACCTGTTGGTCACGGGCACGAAGCAAGAACATGTAAAGAATTTTTTCGAAGAATTAAAAGACCTGGAAATCAAGAATTTGGGTGAAGTAACAAAGTTTTTGGGCATGCGTGTGGAATACAAATACGATCAAGGTTACTTTCTGGATCAAGAAGTAATGATCAAGGACCTCCTCAAGACGTACGGCATGGAGGAGGCTAACGCAGTAAAGGCGCCCACTGGAGATGAGTTCGAGGACCAGAATCTGAAGGATCAAGAGATGTTGCCAAGTAGCGGAAAGGATGGATCGCCGACGATGAAGAATTTTCAGTCGTTAACTGGAAGTTTGTTGTGGATCGCGCGTTGTTCGAGGCCGTAAATTGCGTTTGCAGTCCAAAAGGCCACGCGCAGGGCACATGCACCCTCGAAGTTGGACTGGATGACCGCAAAGAGGATCCTGCGCTTCCTAAAAACACGGCGGGTATGAAGCTACGCTTGGAGAATGGAGATAACGCGAAATCTAATCAGAATGATGAGGTTGGCGTTGAAGGATATTGTGACGCTGATTTCGCTGGCTCGAAAGAGGATTGCAAGTCTACAAGTGGTGGAGTTTTTTTGTGGAAGGGTGCATAGTGCACTATATATGCAAGCGACAGTCTTGCGTCTCGCTCTCGACAATGGAGGCAGAAGTTTACGCGGCTTCGATAGCTCTGTGCGAGCTCACGGGCTTCAAAGAGATGTCAAGTGAAGTGGGTTTGAAGGTTGCATTGCCGATGAAGTTGTCTTGCGACAACCAAGCAGCTATAAAAATGCTGGAAGGAGATGGAAAAGCTTGCAAGACAAAGCACATTGACATTCGAGTGAAGTTTCTATTATCGAAGTTCAAGGATGGCATAATCAATACAAGCTATAGACCCACTGACGAGAACCTGGCTGACATTTTTACCAAGCCGCTTGGTGCTGAGAAGCTGAGACACGCGCAACAAGGTCTGGGACTGGTGGCGATTGCGATGGAATAATGGTTTTGCACCGAAAAGTCGAGAAGGAGTGTTGGAAGGGCGCGCTTTTTGCGCAGCAGCTAGCGTCGCCATTTTGGTTTTCAAGCGACATTCAGGTGAAAAGGTGATGTATTGTACATAACTTTAGATTAGGTACAAAACACTGCATATTTGCATACTATTAGTTTTAGGTGCATACTTAATCCTAATAATTCACTTCTGAATTGTTTTTCGACTTACGTGATTATTACGAGTGGCTAGGAAACGCACTACTGTGTGCGCTTTTGTTTGAGTTTTGTTTTACATGGGTTATCAAGTACGCTGCAGTGGCAGCTGGCAGCTGGAGTGATTGTTACGTATTGGATTCTCGTGGTTACGTTGGTTTGTTTGAGTTGCTGGTCCTTACGCTCAAGTCGCAAAAGGACAGTGGAGAGATTGATTACGTTACGTATTTGATTGCTCTTTTGTTACGCTAATTGTTAGCCTTTGGTCTGTACTGGAACATTACGCAGCAGTACGTGGTACTCGGAACCTGCGTGCAAGAGTACGTGAAGACATATGGACGACGAAGAGTTTCAATATATAAGTCGACAGAATTTGGCCTCTTTATCTCGCGCGGCAGCTCCCACTTCAGTTCGGCAAATGCGTTCGACAGCCACTGCAGCTTTTTGTACCACTGCGTGCACGAATAGAATAAACTCGCTACAACCTTCGTCCAATTGCTGATACACACTATTGGCAACAAAGTGATAGGAAAAATTTTCAAGTCATAAACTCACTCGAAAATTTAGACTTGAAATCTCGCCACATGTACACATAAGTATTTATAGCCAATCCGCTTTTGTATCTTGAATTTACAAAACTCCAAAAAGGCTACATGCAAATTCGACACTCCTCCTGAAACGGCGCGAGCTATTACTCCATCAATTCAATCCGATTTGTTGTTGGGCGCTCTTACCCTTCGCCATCGTGTAGTTGTAGTGCAGATATCCGGAATATACTTGATCTTAGTATGCCACCTCTTTTACACGCTTGTTACCCCGTACTCAGCCCTTGTGTACAGAAACTGGTACCTATATGCGTGCCTTCACTAAATATATACCTGGCCCTTAGAATGATATCACCTGCTGCCTCCTACCCCCACTAGATGTGCCGAAGTGAGTGAGCGCACAGAGAAAACGGACGCGTGGCTACGGTTAGATAGCCTGAAAGAAGAAAATGCAAAAGTGATATATTTAGACTAGACTATTTTATAGTCCGTCACAATTATGCAATTTTTGTACACCTATTTTCGTCTTCTGTGCGTCGATGCTAAAACCTTGCAAAACCCATAGTAACGCAACTTGCCGTAACTTGCCCTTGGTTTTCAACACTCCTTCTCATCGCCGCGCATCACGAAAACTGATCTCCTTCATCGCCACGACAGTCCAACACTTGATCTCAACACTCCAAACCGCGGCATCGGTAACGCCTTGGTAAACATGTCTGCCTTCATTTCTTCAGTCCCTTTATAACGCACTTCAATATGCCCTTCGATCTGCTTCGAGATCAGGAACTTGATCCTCACATCAACATGCTTCATCTTACTCGAGTTGCTCTCGCCTTCCAGGAACTTTATAGCAGCTTGATTATCCGAATAGAGAATCATCAGTAGCTTCAAACTTATTTCAATCTTTGTCAGCAATTCGTACACTCCAAACACCTCGCACTCCACTTGCGATGCAGCATAAAACTCTGCCTCCATCGTAGGAAGTGATACGCACGCCTGGCGTTTGCACATTCAATATAGTATGATTCCATCCAACGTGACCAATCCACCGGTCACCGACTTCGTGTCTTCCTTGCATCCCGCGTAGTAAGCATCACTGTATGCGACTAGCTGCAATCCATCCTGCTCGTCAACTTCTCTTGACTGCTCCATCTTCAGATTCATCTTGAATGTTCCCTTCAAGTATCGCAAAATTCTCTTGGCTAAAAGCCAATCTGTCATTCTCGGCGCGTGCGTCTTCCTGGTTGCCCTGTGTACCGCGTAAACAATGCCTGGCCTAGTGCATCTCGCTATCCACAGGAGGGATCCCACAAGTGATTGGAAATCCCTCACTGCAGGCGATCCGTCACTAGGCTTGACCGGCAATTCCACTTGATTATCCACGCACACGTCCTCGTGATTCCCTCAAATTAGTGTCTTCACCGGATTAGCTTCCATCAATCCATGTTCTTCGAAAAGACACTTAATCATCACTTCTTAATCGAGGTAATAACTCCCTCGTCTTCATAGGTCACTCGCATACCTAGAAACTTGGAGACTTCACCCAAATTCTTGATCTATAACACTTTCATGTCATCAAAGAATGTTGTAACCAAATCATCTTGCGTCCCGGTCACCAATAAATCGTCCACGTAAACTCCGACCACAATCATATCCATTCCACGTCGCTTGAAATACAAACATAAATCCGTGTAGCACTGCGAGAAATCCAGCGTAATCAACTTGTCGTGAAATAGTCTGTTCCAGAGTCTCCCTGCCTGCTTAAGACCATACAAGGTCTTCTTCAACTTCAGCACCAACTCATTTACTTCTTCCACTTCAAATCTCTTGAAATATTGCTTCGTAAACTCCATACCTTTCGGTATATACAAGTAAATGTCATGATCCTCTTCGAGTGCCTTGACGAATGCGTTCGAAATGTCACCGTGCTTGGCCTTCACATTCCATCTTCTTGCCAACGCCAAAATAATTTTCACCGTCCCCATATCCATTACAGCCGCAAAAGTGAGTCCACAATCAACTCCAAAGCGTTGCTCGTTTCCGCACGCGACTAGTCGTTCTTTATAACGCTCCACACATCCATTTGCGTCAGTCTTGGTCTTGAACACCCATTTGGTGTGTAACGGTCTGCATCCACTCGGTCTCTTAGTTACATCCCACACTTCATTCATCTCTAACGCCATAATCTCGGTTTTAATTGCTTCATTCCACTTATCCTTGTGCTTGCTTGTCATGGCCTCCGAAAAATTACGCGTATCCATCTCCGTGATCATGTTCACTACTCCATTGTCCTGATTGTCGTCTATGACTTCCTCCTTCTGTTCATCACTTGTTTTCGCTCTCTTCTTAGAGTACTCCCTTGTCACATGCCTCTCTCTTGACCATGCCTTCTTTTTCTTGGCACTCTTGGTCTCCTTCTTGCTGGTGTGTCCTTCCTTAACTTCTTCATCTGGTTCATCACTTGATACCGGTGCTCCTTCTAAGTCTTCACCTCCTTCTTCCGTGAATAGACGTCACAACTGCTCGTTTTGCGTGTCGTCCAATGTCTCGATGTTCTTTATATGCTGGGTCACCACAACCTTCCGATCTAGCTTCAAATATACCTTCAAACCTTAACTTCTTCGCTTTTTCCTATTATTATTCCAATCTGCGCTCTGTGCACCAATGAATTCTTGCCTGGGTTCCGGTACACTGTACAAGGAGATCCAAAAGCGACAATCTCTCCAAGCCGTGGTTTCTTTCCAGTTAACATCTCGATCGGCGACATCTGTCTCGTATTAGCACTCGTAGGACTTCGATTCAGTATGTATGCCGCATAGTCCACTGCATCGCCCCAGAAAGACAAATTTAATCCCCACGAGAAAATCATACAGCGTGCCATATTCATTATTGTCCTGTGAATCCTTTCAGCCTTCCCGTTACTTGCCTGATTCGCAGCTTCACTCATTTGCCGACCAATTCCTGTCTTCTCGCAAAAGTAATCCAGATTTTTATACTCCAGTTCTCCATCCGTCCGTAGAATTTGAACCTTGCACTCAAACCGTCTCTCAAAGAAAGCAATGAAGCGTTCAAACTTCTTCGCTGCCATGTCCTTGGTCTTCTCCAGGAATACGCGTACGTAATTTGTTTTGTGATCCACAAAATTAATCATATACCTATTTCCCAGCCTGTCCTTAGGTGCAATCGGACCTTTAAGATACGAGCATATTACTCCACCCACCCTGTCTATGGGAGAGTGCTCTCCGGTGTCTTTCTTTTACATTCTTCCTTTAGTCTGTTTCCCTTGTGCGCACGTCAAGCAATTCATCCTTTTCGTGTCCGTGAGTTCAATTCCAAAATCCGGGTCTTTAGCTAGCTTTTCGATTGCGTCTTAACCTAAATGCCCCATGCGCGCATGGAAATTCATCAGCGTTCCTCGCTGAACGTCTTTATTCTTGTTTATCTCGACTTCATTTTCATTCACCGCCGCCATGACGATATCACCAAAGTTCTTCTTGGGTATGTCGACCCGCACACAAACTGTGAGAACTTTATTCACCTTTTCGACGTCGAAAATACTCTGTCCTGTCGCTTGGTGCTTTATCACCCGCTTACTATTCACGTAAGCCAACTCGCAGCCCTTTTCTTCTAAGAGTCCATACGATAAAATGTTACGCGCCAAATTTTCCACGTAATACACATTTTCTATCTTGATCAGTCTTTCAACACCACCGCACCGCGCGTACACCTGCAATTCGCCCTTTATGTCAACTTTCAGCTTCTTGCCATCCGCTTGATAACACACACCATCCACTGGCTCTGTGTTCCGCAAAAAATTTTGATTCGTTCGTCAGGTGCATGCTTGCACCGCTATCCAAGATCCACTTATTACTCGAAACGTCATCATAATCTCCAGTAATCGTAAGTGACATATCCACATTCTTGCTGCCCTTCTTTGGGCACTTCCACTTCAAGTGTCCCGTATCTCCAGATACGTAACATCTTCGTGACTTATCCTTCTTTTGTTCAACGACGTTCACTGTGCGTCGTGCCGCAGTTCTTGGTCTGTTACCTTCATATTCCACTGCCTGCGCGAACTGGCAGATCTCTTCAGCCTGCCGTAGGTAGTCCACGCGAGTGTAATGATACCTTGACATCAATACATGCTTCATCTCTGGCGCTGCATGATAAATAACATTATCAAGCACAAGAGCATCCGCACGTCCCCCTACTGCTTCCGCCACTGCTAACAAATATAAGTAATGCTCCGGCCAGGATCTCGTGTAACACTTCCTTGCCAAAAATAACTTCATAGCTTGAGCCGACGTTAGCTTCGTATGGAACGTCGTCAACATCTTATCCATAACATACCACAACGCAGGAGTCTCACTCCACCACGTTTCAACCTGTCGGTTATAATAGTTCTCTGCCGTACCAGATAGTTAATGTCCCAGGAGATCGACTTAAACGTCTTCACTCCATGGAAAACAGCACGATGCATCAGCGATAGCTATCTGGCGTAGAAACTTCCTGCCCCACGGGTGAAAACCCGACCCGAGTCCCCGGTACACTTCAGTACCGTCGAAAACTCTAATTTGAATCTTGCACTGATTCGGTGAGGGCGTCCGAATTAACTGCGCGTGTCCATCCTGCCCCGCATCTATCCGCACCCCTGGGTTTACATACCCTTGTCCTGGAATGCCCGCCTGTGCTCCGATCTGTCGGGCGTCTACTCCGCCACCTCGATCAAAACAATTTGCACCGGCCTTACTGAGATGCTTGAAGCTCATAGAATCTGGATTAACCGGCCTGTATATGGCCTTCTCCTCATGGCTCCCTTCCAGGGAAGCCATGCTCATCCTAGTGTCTCCCTTGGGGTTGTGATACACACCGCCCCCCTCAGAAACTGCTCCACGAGAGTTCTCCAGCTTTTCAAGCCGGTCCATCAGCTCGCGGATGGCTGCTAAGACATCATCCGACCCCGCATTATCTTCCACAACAGAGACTTTCTCCTCGTTGTCGTCGCGCCCCTTACTTGGGATCATAACCTGTTGTTGGGCGCTCTTACCCTTCGCCATCGTGTAGTTGTAGTGAAGATATCCGAAATATACTTGATCTTAGTATGCCACCTCTTTTACACGCTTGTTACCCCGTACTCAGCCCTTGTGCACAGAAACTGGTACCTATATGCGTGCCTTCACTAAATATATACCTGGCCCTTAGAATGATATCACCTGCTGCCTCCTACCCCCACTAGATGTGCCGAAGTGAGTGAGCGCACAGAGAAAACGGACGCGTGGCTACGGTTAGATAGCCTGAAAGAAGAAAATGCAAAAGTGATATATTTAGACTAGACTATTTTATAGTCCGTCACAATTATGCAATTTTGTACGCCTATTTTCGTCTTCTGTGCGTCGATGCTAAAACCTTGCAAAACCCATAGTAACGTAACTTGCCGTAACTTGCCCTTGGTTTTCAACACGATTTGTTTGCGTAAATCTTGATTCCGATGCGCACTAAGGTCCTTCGTAAGTAGGTCAGCAATGATTTCCATACTTAGAACATGGGTTGCCTTCAGAGCGCCCTTCCTTGCATAGTCCTTTGAGAACTTGAACTAGATATCCACGTGCTTCGAACTTCCAGCATAGCATCAATTTCCGCATTCTTGATAGATGATTGATTGTCAATTTTCAAAAGCAAAGGTGTGTTGGTGTGCATTCCAATTTTACAAAATTATTCTTTCAAACCAAGGGCTTCCTTACCGCCCACTGCTGCTGCAACAAACCCATCTTCAGCTGTAGATAGCTCTACCATGCTTTTCTTTTGCATTGACAAAAAATAATGTCCCCATATTACGTAAAAACTGCAGAACTGCATTCCAATTTTACAAAATTATTCTTTCAAACCAAGGGCTTCCTTACCGCCCACTGATGCTGCAACAAACCCAGCTTCAGCTGTAGATAGCGCTACCATGCTTTTCTTTTGCATTGACAAAAAATAATGTCTCCATATTAACGTAAAAAAAATGCAGAACTGACACTTTTCCGGTCCAATTTAGCAGCGGCGAAGTCAGCATCCGTATAGCGTGTGATTAAAATTACATGCTATACGGATGATGACTTCGCCGCTGATAAGTTAGACCGGGGAGAGGCAGTTCATCATCATGCTTCAATGTATCTTCAAAGAATTGGCGCCCTTCAGACACTTCACCACTCTCTTTTCTGCCTTGTAGTCACCCAACGTCGGTGCGTGAGTTCGTATCATTGCATGATGCACGGAAAACAAGATACCCGGACGCGTGCAAGGAGATATCCATAGTAAACTTCAACCAACGACTGAAAATTTTTCAGGCAAGGTGGATTATTATATGACTTCACTGGTAACGGTTCTTGGAATTTATTAACGCATTCCACATCGAGCACAGGTTTCCTTGCCGGATTTACCTTGCTTAAAACATGTGACTTGAGAAGCTCATCGATAGTTGCTTCCTGGTCCATGGTGAAGCCGGATTTGGGACTTCCAGTAATTAGAATTCCCAATAACTTTTCGATGGTACTCAAATCTTTAGTTCGAGAACTTCCATCTCTTAAGAAGTAGCTCCAATGACCAAAAGGTCATCCACATGTGCACCAACTAGAACGGTGTTATTTTCCAACATTTTGACTAAAACACACGTGTCTGTAACACACTACGTAGAATGCATCCCCCCCCAAAGTATCGCAAAGCAGCTGATGACAAAGTCTTCCAGCTTGCTTTTTAATTCAGATAAATTCTTCTGCAATTTTAATGCGAGTTCATCACTTAATAAACACCAAAATTTCGATGGTGTCCGGTATAATTTACATACCTTATGTTACCTTCAGATGGATATCATATCCATCTTCAGTTTTTGCCTTAGGTAGGCGCTGGGAACATCACCGTTCCGCGCTGGAACACCCCAAGTTTGAGACATGGCAATGATTACTTTCACATTGTTTATGTCCATAACAGTCTAAAATGTGAAGAAGTGATCCTTTCCATACAGCCTATCGCATATAAGCAAGTGCTTCGGGGTCTTTTTTTTTCTTTTTTCGTCCCAACCTCCTATGACATTCATTGTTCTTGAGCTTTGAATTCCATTCCAAACTTGGTTCGGCTTGGAAATTTCTTGGGGCTGGCTTGTCTTTCTTTTACTTTCATCAATCTTCCTAAGCTCCTCCTCGACAGTACTTTCGAGGTTCTTTGAAATTTTGTCCGTCGTCGCTTTGTCAAGCGCTTCGTGTTCTGTCACGGCGAGTGACAGTAACCACCTTGTCTTTTGGTAGGGGATCTTTTGTATACCTTCGTCTCGTTACTTCTTCCAAGAATTAAGGCGTCCTCTGCATGTTTTGAAAGGGCCTTACTCTTCGGATCCCTCCAAAACATCTAGGGCGAGCAGAAAACAACAATTTCCGCTAGTGACGGATTTTTTTGCCAGTCAACATCTCATATGGACACAGGCTTCTAGGGTTGGCACGCGTTGATGTACGGTCGAGTATATAAGAGGCATACTAAGCAATCTCCGAACAATATATCAACGATAGATAGATCCAGAGATCATGCATCGGACCATGTTGAAAATGGTCCGATCCATTTTTTCGGATTTCCTATTTGACGCTTGATTTCTGGCCTCCATAACCTGTCTCTGCACCCCAATTTGTTTACAAAACAAATCCACATTCTTGTACTCTTCACTCCATCAGTACATAACACATGAATTTTGACATTCGAATTCATTTCCGAACCACGTCAAAAATGTTCGAACATTTTGCTGCTCTGTTTTTTGAACGAGCAGTGAAAACTCCTACGTAGTTCGAAACGTAGTCCACAAATACAACGATATGTCGATTTCCTTGCCTATTGCGTGTTGTGATCGGACCTTTAATGTTTCTGCAAATCATACCACTAACTCGTTCGATAGTCGAGTTTTTCTCGGAATCTTTTTAGGCTGGTTTTTCCAGGCTCTTTGCTTCCGTACAGGTCCGGAAATTGGTCGACTATTGTCATGCCTAACCGGTTTTTTTTTTGGCCATTTTTAAACTCTATCATATGTCAAATGACCCAAGCAGACGTGGAAATGATGCAAGCTGCTTTCTGTACATCATTCCTGCACTCTCTGCAACAGTATTCAGCAACATGCCAGAAAACTGATGCGTGCACCTGTTCAACTTCTCCGGAAACAAATTAGCAACGCAAGAATGGAACCACAAACTTGAATTGGAAAAAAGACTCATTTTTTACTTAGTGACCAAAAAATTTCCACTATCGTGCATCTCTTTTCCCGTAAGTTGCCAAGATTTTTTGGCAAGTTTCGGTGTGAAATACACTTCAGACAATTCAATAATTGTGGATTCATTTCCAGGTGTACGCAGAGTTATCTTTCGACTTTAGAAATAGATAACGTGCCACCATCTGGAAGCATGAATCCGTCGATCGGTGTACTATCGACCACCTTTTTGAAAAAACTTTCATCACAGACAAGGTGCCTGCTAGCATCACTATCAATGATCGACAAATTTTCAGGTGAAATATCACCTGCAATCAGTCCAGCTGTCGTTGACAAAGATATTTTCCGATTCTATTAATTATCAGACTTCCTGGATTCCCTTAGGGACAGCTATTCTTTTTCTTCACCTTTGGAGGCTATTCCTTTGATGTGACCGGTATTCCCGCATACATACCACGTTTTCTTTCATCGGTTTCAACCACCAAAATTGCGTGGTTCTTCCCTTTCAAAAACTTCTTCTAGTTTCTGCGCCCACAATATCAACTCTTGCGCATGGCACAGGTACTCCGGACGCATCGAATCATACCTAGCCATGATTGAAATCTTCAGTTGTGGCGCAGCAAACTTAAGAATATTTTCAACTACCAACTTTTCACTTGACCCATTTTTTCGAGCCAGAGCTACTAAGTAAAGGTAGTGTGCTCGGTCAAAGTCCTTTTGAAATTCTTCTCCGAAGCAAAACAAATATCTGCTTGGTGATGTGGAATATTCATTTTTAAAGCGCTATACTTTTGGGCTAGGATGGAGTGCAAATGGGTGACATCGGCCACTACGTTCCAATGTTCGAGCAAAAACACTCGGCGGTCATGCCTTCCAAATGTTCCCCAATATTTTTACCTTCAAGCGTTCCTTCCCCTCAACCAGATGAAATGTCAGCGATATTGATCGCTTCCATAAAGCGATATGCCCATTGTTTAAACCCGGCACCACACCACGGGTAGATCTCCGCACCTGAGAATTTTTTCAATGTACTGATTCGAAATTTTAGTGCTGCCGGACTGACCAAACGTGAAACATGTACATTTTTGGCTGGTGCAGCGATGCTGCATGGCATACCTTGTCCATTTGGTGGGGACCTGGCCACAATTCCACTCGGCACCCCACCGATCTCTATCCACAATCACCTTTCAAATCGTTCAAGGTCATACTGACCCAACGGACAGTAATTTTTCAATGTCCCGGAACACACTGTTCTAAGAAACCACCGAGGAGTCTCTCCTAGACCCGGACACTGTGAACGTAACCGCATCCGGCCTTGAGCCTCTTGGCCAGAAGCACGCCGTGACTGCTGGACTTCTTTCACGCTTTCTAAAAAGCCTTCAGGGTATTTTAGACAGCCTGAAGAAGTACCTGGTCCACTTCACAGTCTCCTCTATATTTTGCTTCATCTTCGTTCATTATAAATCCACCAAATCGACAACGGAACTTGAAATTATCGGGGGAAAAATCCACTAGCCCTCCAAAAGTGAGGGGACTTCGACTACCACCAGAGCCAAACGTGACCTTGAATAACAATAAACTACTCCGGAAACCACAAACTTAAAGAGAAGTTTTACTTCTTGTGAGATTATTTCCTTGGGATCATAAACTGTAGGAAAATAAGAATCAGCGCGGTGTTATACTGTAATGGGGTGCCATTACATAATTGATATTCAAGTTAGAATATCACAGTTAAATTTCATACGCGTTGTCTGAAATTTAATAAGAGATTATAAGTTATTATAATCTACGAAGGAAAAGTCGATTCGGTATAAATACCGAATCTTGCAGGTTAACTAATAGTACAGTTAGTTGAATACTTGATATTATTATATTAATTAGGTAGTTACTATACTATTAGCCGCTAACCACCCATTAAATAAACACTCTTAATTTTGCGTTCTAAGACCAAAGTGAATATTTATATATTTACTTTTATTATAGGATTAGTTGTTACCAACTAATCCTGCCCTAATTGTATTGCGCGCTTCCTCGCACAAATACAGTGTAAGCCAGTAACAGGATCAGTCCTGTTACACTTGGTAGCACTTTGTGGTCCGTCTTAACGACCATAGTTCCGTTCTGCTAGTTAACTATCGGAGAGAAGATTAAGAGCCGCTCGGCATCATGTCGCGAGACATGACTACTGCCGAGCGAGAGAGAACGCTGAAAGAGGTGAATAAACACTTCCCCCACTTCTCGTCGCGTAGTAAAGACGCGACGGTGGAAATGGTTCGGTCTATGGGGACCGACATCATTACCTTCCTCCAGAGTAAGTCCCCGGATGAAGTGATACAGGTGGTGAATCTCATTAGGCGAAACCACCCGGAAAAGTCAGAACGGCCCGCGCCAGAGGCAGCGCGGACCGCAACTGCACCTGCGACGCATAGCGTTGAAGTGGTAAAGGCGCGATTACCGCCCTTTACCGGTGAAGGGGGCGAGCCCATTCGTAGATGGCTCGCAGAGGTGGAAGATGCCATCTCTGCGCAAAATATTGTTGACGAACGTCAACAGGCGTACTTCGCCACAACATGTCTGGGCGGCAGAGCCAGGGCATGGGCGATGCGTCGCAGAGCCACTGATGACTCTGCGTTCCTTACTTATAAGGAATTTAAAGCTGAGCTAAAGCTCAACTTTTTTTTTGAAGCTCCAGAAATGGAGCTAAGTAGTCGGCAGGAGTTCATGGAACTCCGGCAAGGTAAGCTTGACCTTCAAGCTTACGCTCAGAAGACGCAATATTTGCTGTCAAATATTGTGTATGAGCCGGTGCTCTCTGCTATGCAGGTCACTGGCTTCATGAAGGGACTCAATGATGGTCCCGTCAAACAGAGTCTCTACCGGCACCCGCCAGAGACTCTAAGGGATGCCATTGATATGAGCATCCGTGAGGAGTTCAGCATGCGATCAGCGTCATCGCATGCTGGGTACAGCCGAAGGGCTCAACAGCCCTTCGCTTTTGACATGCCGCAATGGCATGTCAACAATCAGCAGTCAGGAAGACGAAGCTCACACTTCGTTTCAAGAAACAGCCTCCCGCGCCAAAGCATGGGCGGTGGAGGTCCAGAGCCGATGGACCTATCGGTTGCGGTTGCTTCGAACACGAAGCAACCGAAATTTAAGAAGAATATTCGCTGCAATAGATGCGCGAAAGTGGGGCATTTTGCCCATGAGTGTATGGCACCGTGTCCGGTGCCACGCAGTCAGCGGACGGAACCGTCCGCTGCACGGCGACACCAACAGGGACATCACTCTGTTGGTGCAAAAAACGTAAATCACCAGTAGGGGCGGGGCGCTCTACTGGGAATGTTATCCCACATGCCGACATAGGGAATGTGATGGTAATAGACCCAGACGGGACTATGTCCTGTCAAAAGGTGCAGGGTGATGGTAAGCCTCTTATCACCCTGGAGGTTAAGCCGCACGGGAGCGATGTCCCCATGCGAGCTTTGTTTGACACAGGAGCGTCAAACAATTTCGGTAGAACTCAGAGTCTAACGCTGTTGAGCTTCGTGGAGGTAGAAAACCCACGAAGTATGTCGTCAGTCCGGTTAGCAACAGGTGCAACCGTGACTATTCCAAAGCGTGTGATTAAAACACGCTTCGAGTTGAATGAAGTGTCATTCGAGGATGAATTCATCGTCCTCGATTTAGATTACAAGTTTTTGTGATACTTGGAATCCCATGGATGTCCAAGTTTAAACCTTCGATCGACTGGGTTAACCTATCGATCGACTGCGGCGGACCCACAGGATCCGATCACCCTGTGTGTAATCCGGCTGTATCAGAAGATATAACCGCAGCGTCAGACAGTCTGGTGGATATCGATGGCACCACCAGGTCTGTTCCGACACGATCAGCGGAAGGTACCTCCGCTGGTGAGAGTCCAGAAAGACTACCACACGCAACAGAAGAGTCGTTGCGTGTTGGAGAGAAACATTCCACGGGTGATAAAGACCACCGTGAGAATGAAGAATATCCACGGTGGGAAACACCCACCGTGAGAATGAAGTATATCCACGGTGGGAAACACCCACCGTGAGAATGAAGTGATATCCACGGTGGGAAACACCCACCGTGAGAATGAAATAGTATCCACAGTGGGAAACACCCACTGTGCGACCGAAGGTTCTAACACGACGAAAGAATTCCGTGTTGATGAGAGTGAACTCACGATCGATTGCAATCGTGAGCACAACTCCGTGGTGGCCAGTGCCCACCACGTTGCGTTAGCCATGCACACGGGTGATAAAGACCACCGTGTCGCAGAACAGGCGGCCGATCAGACGAGCACATATGATCGCCAAGTAAATTCCATGGTAGGCAGTGGCCACCATGCTGATGAGTATTCGCGCACGGTGAATCGTAATAACCGTGTAGCAGTCAATCAGACGAGTGCGTCTGATTGCATGGACAGTTCCGTCGAGACGATCAACGTCTTGACGCAAACGGAGACTGGATTAGCTACCCATTATCTGTTGATGGAACACCCTCCGAAAGAAGGTTCGGAGGTGATGGATCTTCCAGCGCTAAGCTGGAAGAAGTTTATGAGAAACTTGGACGATGATCAGATCAAACAGATCTGTATTATCGTAGCAACAGATGACGTAGTGGATATTCGTGAACGAATATCCACATTACAAGTGGAATACATTGGGAAAGAGGTTCCCAATGATTAAACCAAAGTTCAGCGCTTTGAAGCGCAGAGCTGGGAGTCGCTTAAAGCGAACTCCCCATTATGAGGTACTTCGGGAATACGCTGACGTATTCCCAGAAGAAGTACCTAGCGAGCTCCCTAAGGATAAGGGAACTCGTCATGAAATTGACCTCGTGACAGGCACGAAGTATTGTGTCACGCGGCAATGGCCGTTGCCGCGTGATCAAGTAAAAGCGATCGACGAGTTTTTCGAAGCTCGTCGTAAAGCAGGCCAAGTGCGGGAGTCTATCTCACCGCACTCTATCCCCACCTTTTGTGTGAAAAAGTCCACAGGTGGGTGGAGAATCGTTCACGCTTACAACAAGCTGAACGAAGCGACGGTACCGGCGCAGACTCCGATACCGCGAAAAGATGTCATCATTGATGGCATGTGCGGGAGCACCATCTTTAGTGCTCTCGATCTAAGAGATGGATTTTATCAAATCCTAATGCGTGAGAAGGATATCCCTCTCACGGCGGTAAGCACCCCAAGCGGCATGCTTTGGGAGTGGTTTAATATGCCACAGGGGCTTCGAAATGCCCCTGATACGTTTAACAGATGCGTAACGCATCTATTACGCCCGGTGCGAGAATTCGCACCGAGTTTTTTCGATGACGTGTTCATCCATAGTAAGGGTGAACACGATAAAAGCGATGTAGAATTCCATAGGGAACATCTACGTCGAGTGTTAGAGCTTATGCGTAAGCATAAGCTCTATGCAAATCTAAAGAAGTGCACCTTTGGTGCACCTGAGATACCCGTTCTTGGATGCTTTGTGGGCAAGCACGGGGTGCGTCCTGATCCAGAAAAGATCAGGGTGATCGTTGAATGGCCTACGCCAAACAACGTTAAGGAACTTCGAAAGTTCCTTGGGTTGGCAACATATTTGCACAAGTATTCGTGCAACTATGCTGGGTTAATACGACCTCTTTCTCAATTACTTAAGAAAGATGTCGAATGGCATTGGGATACCCAATGCCAAGATGCTTTTGATGCAGTCAAGCAAAAGCTTGACTGAAGCGCCTGTCTTGGCTATAGCCGATAACGAGCGTCCGTTTCACGTCGTTTGCGACGCGAGCGATTTCGCTATCGGCCGTGCTTTGATGCAGCGTGATCACGATGATCGCGATCGCGTAATCTGCTATCAATCGCGTCAGTTGCGCCCAGCCGAGCGCAACTATCCAGTGCATGACAAGGAACTCCTTGCCATGAAGTATGCACTGGCCAAGTTTCGGATCTATCTCTTGGGAGATAGACCGTTTGTGGTTTACACAGACCATGCGTCGCTACGCACGGCCGTGAATTCACCACACGTTTCTCAAAGAATGGCTCGATGGATGTCATTCTTTGCTGAATAAAACTTTACAATTGAATACAAACCCGGAAAGTTGAACGTGATAGCGGATGCGCTATCACGAAAGCCCGATTACGAGACGAAACCGTCCGTAACCGAAGGTGCCAGTACAAACGTGATCCGTTGCACTGCTTTGTCGTCGTCAATTATACGACAAGTACGCGAGGCGTACAAAACAGACGAGGAGACACGTCTGTTGATTGATTACTTACGTAATCAATCAAGTGAGAAAAGCGACGAACTCCCAGAGTTACTCCGCGCTTGCGTGCATCGATATCGACTGCACGATGGTCTGCTGCTCTACAGCACAGACCAAAAAGATGAAAGTCGCATCGTCGTTCCAAACGACGATGATCTCAAACATCAAATTATGTTTGAGTATTATGATTCACCGATTTCGGGGCATCAAGGTCGAGAGAAGACATACGCTTCTCTTGCACGTGACTTTTACTGGCGAAACCAGTACAAGTGGGTACGGAAATACGTACGCGCTTGCGAGATTTGCCAGCGCGTTAATCCTGCTCAGTCTTCACAGGCTCCGCTGCAATCTATGCCGGTTCCGACAGAGTGTTGGAAGTCCATTTCAATGGACTTCGTATTCGGTCTTCCACCCGACAATAGTCGGAAGACCGGAATAGTGGTCTTTGTAGACCGTTTCAGTAAGATGGTACATCTTACTGCAGTATCAGCGAACGTAACCGCCGCTCAAACAGCGCGGATATTCGTTGATACGGTATTCCGTTTGCACGTAATGCCGGAAGACATTGTCTCGGATCGAGATCCGAGATTTACAGGACGTTTCTGGCAAGAAACGCTCTCATTGTTGGGAACCCAGTTGAAGATGTCAACTGCGGACCATCCGGAAATGGATGGGCAGACGGAACGGGTTAACCGCGTTTCCGGAGACATGTTGCGATCATACGCACATGCCTTTGAACAGTGGAGTGACTACCTGTCACTCACTGAATTTGCGATTAACAATTCGGTGCATGCTTCAACTAAGCATACACCGTTCTACGTGAATGCCTTAAGGCATCCACGAACCCTAGCTTTACTTGGCGGTACGCCAAATCTAAGTGGGGGATGGACCCGCTCAAATTTTGAGTGAGTCAATGCGCAAGTTGCAACTGCAACTTGTGAACAAAACGATGGCCCTTATACTGAAAGTACAGTAGAAGCGGAAGCAGCTTCAATTGAAACTGAAGATGCATATGATGAATATGTGTCTGCCGCAATGGCTGCAGACAACGAGGACAATGCACCTACTGGTGATAAAGCAGTAGATGAATACGTATTACAGCGCCAAGCTGTAATACGCTATGTAAAAGATGCACTTGCCTCTGCTTTTGACAAGCAGAAGCAAAATGCAGATAAACAAGGAAGGAGGAACAAAAACTCCTTTCTTAAAGGCGAATTAGTATTATTAAGTACTACTAATTTGCCTACACATGCAATAAGCAACTTCTCTACACGGAAGTTGCTTCCTAAGTACATTGGACCTTTCAGGGTCCAAGAGATTCGGGGGAATGCCTATACCTTAGACATTCCCACAGCAATGCGGCTTCACCCAACATTCTATGTTGGGCGGCTCAAGCCGTATCACTCGTCTTCGTCTTACGAAGAGACGCAGAACCACGGAAGATACCGTGCTTCTCCAAGTCTCCCAAGAGAGACTTGTAATCGGCCTCCAGCCGTTGGTGATCAGAGCGGAGAGTCATTACCTCCGCCTTCGACTGCTCAAGATCAGCCGTGCGCCGATCGAGCTCTCCCTTATAGCGGTAAAGCTCAATGTACAGAAGATCATTCTTCTGCTGGAGGGCAGTGTGCGCCCCGAGGATGTCGCGGACATCCTCGCGAAGATACCGATATGTCTTCACACAGTGAGACATATCGCTGCTCAAGGAGGAATAACCCTCCTCGAGCTTGCGGAGCGAAGAACCATGCTCCGCAACAACAACGGCGAGGAAATTCTCAAACTCCGCCGCCCCTGATTGATAATCAGGGGAATAAGCGATATATCCTCGAGCGCTTGATCTCGAAGCGCTCGGTGCCTTCGAAGAAGGGGCAGCGTACCGAGTACTTGGTACGCTGGCTGGGATATCCCCAAGAGTTCGACTCATGGGAACCGATTCAGTTTCTGAGGGCCGACGCCCCAGACCTTTTGACTGAGTTTGAGAAGAAGTCTCAAACTCATAATGCGAAGTAGCATCAACAGTAGGTGTTGATGCATTCAGGGTATCAATTAAACCCTGAATTTCGGCGGGTACGGAAAAACCACCGTACCCCCGCAACTCCTCCTCTGACAGACGAGGAGCGCCCTGCGTACACCGCGGGCAAACGAGGTGAGAAGGGAAACTACACTTTAACCCTTCTTTGATGCAAGCAAAATGGATGTATTCCATTTTGCCTGTTCGTGAGTGATTTAAAAAGTGCTCGCGCACTACGTGAATTTTATTCACGTAATCATCTGGGATTTTCTTGTAGTTGTCAACAAAAGCGTTCCAACTCTGAGCCAGGGCGTCTTTATCGTCCCTGTTTTTTCTTGACCCTTTCCGGCTCGAATAATATCGAACCTGGAAAAAAAGGTCAATAAAGTACAGACGTCTATCGTCTGTACTTCGATCGAATCGACGTGACTGGATGTCTTCGCAGTCATCCAGCACGTTGATATCGAACAACGCATATTGAAGGTCCCGTTTACGGTGACCGCCACTGTTGGGGGCAATAGCCCATCCAGGGGTCCAAAACCCCACTTTGTACGGAACATGTGTTTCCGTACGATGATACGCTTCAGAAGCGGCAGGCTCCGCTTCTGTTGAAGCTCTTTTAGCAGGCGGGGCACCGCCTGCTTCAACACCACGCGCCGGGGTTAAACCACCACGACGTGGAGAAGTACTTGGTCCAGGTGGGGCTCTGCGTTCCCGCAACCACCTGTGATAATCATTGTCGCTGTCAGCTATGACAGCGACACCAGAGTCGTCATCGCTGTTAGGCGATAAGCACCTAGCGAGTTTCGACTCGCTAGATCCTTTCGTAGGGACAGCTGTTCCCCGATCACTTTGTTCGGAGTCAGAACTGTCTCCGAACATGGAAGAACCCTTCCTGGCAACACACCATTCGGAAGTTGTCATCGTGCGAGATGTTGCATTAGAAACATCTCCCTGTTTCTTGCCAGATGCCGCCTTAGCAGCATCTGTGGTCGAAGGCGGTACGTCTTCCGACCTTGTGGAGAAGCGTGCCCAAAATTTGGCACACTTCTGGTCAAGTTTCGTCAAGGATTTGGTCTAATTTCGGATTGGTTTAAACAAGGGGGGCTTTTCAGACTATCAGACTCAAGAAGTGTCAAGAGCAAGTTTTGGTGAGTCACCCGACTTTGGGTATTTTACATATTTTTGTGTGGGTACATTTAGGGACTATAGGGTAGTAGTATTTTAGTTGTGGTTTTTCCAAGTAAGAAGTCTTTTGGTTGCAGGATTTTTCTAAGTAGAAATCCTTTGGTCATGGTTCACACGACAGCTAGGGGTCTCCGTTCTTCCCTTTTCGTACACTAGTCGCCTCCGCCCGCCGCGGAGTGTTTGGGGGCATTGGGTCGAATTATCCCCTCTCGCCTATTATACCCGGTCTGGAAGCGCCGCACGCGCACTTTGGCCTACCGGAAGTCCCTCGACGGGAGTACGATTTGGCGATCTCAACACCTCAAGTCAAGTACGTTTGGAACGTGCTATTCACTGGATTGGTCTTGGCGTGGAGATATCGTTTGTGGAGTGTCACGAGCATATTGGGTCTTTACGCGGACATATTGGCTTGTTTTAGTATTGGTTGGAAACTAGACAGTTTTGGTCTTATTTCGTATTGGTCAGGAACTAGACCGGAACGGTCGGTCTACCCTCTATTATTTCGTATTGGTCAGGTCTTGATCGTTTGGACGATCGACCTATTGGAAGTTATCTCTTGGAAGTGTTTTTGGTCTGTTTGTGTCTGGGGGAAGAGTTCCGCCCCAGATATACCTACCCAGATCGGTCTTCTATATTCAAGACCGCTTCGATCCAATCTGCGATCCCGATCCACCGAGTGTGTAACTATCCCATTCCATCGGGTACACAAGGTGAGATGGACACTAAACAATCGGACGAAGTGGGTTCTGATGACGACCGGTCGTCTGCTTGCAGCGGACGATCGGACCAGATCTCGAGTAGTGGTCTGTGGAGTACCCCCTCCGAAAGTTGGAAGGCTGGGCGCGATGGTGGTAGTAAGGTTGTCGATGCTAATGTTTTCGATTTCGAACTTGACTCCACCACAATGGTGCGCGTGCACGGATCACTTGGTGATCGTGGATATCACCGTGCTGATATTCCATCAAAAATTGGATTCGAAGATTTGAATGATTTGAATATGGAGTCGTTCTGGAGAGGACGTAAGGAAAGGCTATCGCCTTACGTTCTCGTTGTTGATAAAGATGGCGATCCGATCTGGCCTGGAGGAAAACCAGATCGGGATTAATAAGTTTTTTCCTCCCCAAAAGGCTCCCACCGGAGCCGATCGGGACTATAGCAGGTCTTGCTACAGTTCCGGAAAGGATCAGGACCTTGGTCCTGATCCTATGTGTATGAATGAAAAAAATGAAGGAAAACTAAAAGATGAAAATTAGTTGGAGGCTTACTGGAACGATCCGTTCTACCTCCCTAAAGTCCCCAAGGTACCCAAGGTGCCCCCAAAAGGGCTGGGAATGCCACCCGACGCAGATGACTTCGAAGAAAAGTCGAAGGTCCGGGATGAGGCTATCACCGAACAAGACCTGGAAAAGATGTATTATGTTTTTGAATTGAAGCGATTTGTTCGCCAAAACCAGGTCTTTCGGGTGTTGGACCTCCAGATCCCCGACCATCTTCTCGGTCCCACTACCGAGCCGATCCAGAGTGATCGACCATTATTGCTCGTCAAGAATTTGGTGGCGATGTTGGCGGAGGTTGGCATTAAAATGCAGAACCCCGCCGGTGTCAATAAATTGTTTGAATTTGATGCTTGGAGACTGGAG
>CM047587.1:41861151-41985087 GCA_026184515.1 Peronosclerospora sorghi | reverse complement strand
ACACTTTAACCCTTCTTTGATGCAAGCAAAATGGATGTATTCCATTTTGCCTGTTCGTGAGTGATTTAAAAAGTGCTCGCGCACTACGTGAATTTTATTCACGTAATCATCTGGGATTTTCTTGTAGTTGTCAACAAAAGCGTTCCAACTCTGAGCCAGGGCGTCTTTATCGTCCCTGTTTTTTCTTGACCCTTTCCGGCTCGAATAATATCGAACCTGGAAAAAAAGGTCAATAAAGTACAGACGTCTATCGTCTGTACTTCGATCGAATCGACGTGACTGGATGTCTTCGCAGTCATCCAGCACGTTGATATCGAACAACGCATATTGAAGGTCCCGTTTACGGTGACCGCCACTGTTGGGGGCAATAGCCCATCCAGGGGTCCAAAACCCCACTTTGTACGGAACATGTGTTTCCGTACGATGATACGCTTCAGAAGCGGCAGGCTCCGCTTCTGTTGAAGCTCTTTTAGCAGGCGGGGCACCGCCTGCTTCAACACCACGCGCCGGGGTTAAACCACCACGACGTGGAGAAGTACTTGGTCCAGGTGGGGCTCTGCGTTCCCGCAACCACCTGTGATAATCATTGTCGCTGTCAGCTATGACAGCGACACCAGAGTCGTCATCGCTGTTAGGCGATAAGCACCTAGCGAGTTTCGACTCGCTAGATCCTTTCGTAGGGACAGCTGTTCCCCGATCACTTTGTTCGGAGTCAGAACTGTCTCCGAACATGGAAGAACCCTTCCTGGCAACACACCATTCGGAAGTTGTCATCGTGCGAGATGTTGCATTAGAAACATCTCCCTGTTTCTTGCCAGATGCCGCCTTAGCAGCATCTGTGGTCGAAGGCGGTACGTCTTCCGACCTTGTGGAGAAGCGTGCCCAAAATTTGGCACACTTCTGGTCAAGTTTCGTCAAGGATTTGGTCTAATTTCGGATTGGTTTAAACAAGGGGGGCTTTTCAGACTATCAGACTCAAGAAGTGTCAAGAGCAAGTTTTGGTGAGTCACCCGACTTTGGGTATTTTACATATTTTTGTGTGGGTACATTTAGGGACTATAGGGTAGTAGTATTTTAGTTGTGGTTTTTCCAAGTAAGAAGTCTTTTGGTTGCAGGATTTTTCTAAGTAGAAATCCTTTGGTCATGGTTCACACGACAGCTAGGGGTCTCCGTTCTTCCCTTTTCGTACACTAGTCGCCTCCGCCCGCCGCGGAGTGTTTGGGGGCATTGGGTCGAATTATCCCCTCTCGCCTATTATACCCGGTCTGGAAGCGCCGCACGCGCACTTTGGCCTACCGGAAGTCCCTCGACGGGAGTACGATTTGGCGATCTCAACACCTCAAGTCAAGTACGTTTGGAACGTGCTATTCACTGGATTGGTCTTGGCGTGGAGATATCGTTTGTGGAGTGTCACGAGCATATTGGGTCTTTACGCGGACATATTGGCTTGTTTTAGTATTGGTTGGAAACTAGACAGTTTTGGTCTTATTTCGTATTGGTCAGGAACTAGACCGGAACGGTCGGTCTACCCTCTATTATTTCGTATTGGTCAGGTCTTGATCGTTTGGACGATCGACCTATTGGAAGTTATCTCTTGGAAGTGTTTTTGGTCTGTTTGTGTCTGGGGGAAGAGTTCCGCCCCAGATATACCTACCCAGATCGGTCTTCTATATTCAAGACCGCTTCGATCCAATCTGCGATCCCGATCCACCGAGTGTGTAACTATCCCATTCCATCGGGTACACAAGGTGAGATGGACACTAAACAATCGGACGAAGTGGGTTCTGATGACGACCGGTCGTCTGCTTGCAGCGGACGATCGGACCAGATCTCGAGTAGTGGTCTGTGGAGTACCCCCTCCGAAAGTTGGAAGGCTGGGCGCGATGGTGGTAGTAAGGTTGTCGATGCTAATGTTTTCGATTTCGAACTTGACTCCACCACAATGGTGCGCGTGCACGGATCACTTGGTGATCGTGGATATCACCGTGCTGATATTCCATCAAAAATTGGATTCGAAGATTTGAATGATTTGAATATGGAGTCGTTCTGGAGAGGACGTAAGGAAAGGCTATCGCCTTACGTTCTCGTTGTTGATAAAGATGGCGATCCGATCTGGCCTGGAGGAAAACCAGATCGGGATTAATAAGTTTTTTCCTCCCCAAAAGGCTCCCACCGGAGCCGATCGGGACTATAGCAGGTCTTGCTACAGTTCCGGAAAGGATCAGGACCTTGGTCCTGATCCTATGTGTATGAATGAAAAAAATGAAGGAAAACTAAAAGATGAAAATTAGTTGGAGGCTTACTGGAACGATCCGTTCTACCTCCCTAAAGTCCCCAAGGTACCCAAGGTGCCCCCAAAAGGGCTGGGAATGCCACCCGACGCAGATGACTTCGAAGAAAAGTCGAAGGTCCGGGATGAGGCTATCACCGAACAAGACCTGGAAAAGATGTATTATGTTTTTGAATTGAAGCGATTTGTTCGCCAAAACCAGGTCTTTCGGGTGTTGGACCTCCAGATCCCCGACCATCTTCTCGGTCCCACTACCGAGCCGATCCAGAGTGATCGACCATTATTGCTCGTCAAGAATTTGGTGGCGATGTTGGCGGAGGTTGGCATTAAAATGCAGAACCCCGCCGGTGTCAATAAATTGTTTGAATTTGATGCTTGGAGACTGGAGGCGTCGATGTCGGACCTCCACGACCGTTTGGTCCCACTGGTGGGGGCAGTTCGCCGCCCAACTCCCACCACGGCAATGAAGGTCGCCGAAGCCTCCACAGAGCTTGTTGACATTGGTTCCGATGATGAATCGATCTACCAGTCTCCACCGGCTTCTAACAGCTCATCAGAGTTGGAGACCGGTGTCGAGCGGATGACCATGGGGGTGGACCATGCCCGGTCTGAACAAAAAAGGGACATGCGGCAGCAAAGGGCTGCTTGCCAGTAGGGGCCCCAGCGAGCCCCTCAGGCCTCAGTTCCGCAAAAGGAGGGTATCAACACGTTGCCCATGACGCCAGCCAACGTCCAAGCTATGTTTGAGACGATGATGCAACGTTTCATGGAAGAACGGGTTAGAACACCTATGCGCCCACATGTCCAAGACCGGTTTACCTGTCAAGGTGTCAATGTTTGCAAAGATGTAGATATGGAATCAGTAACATCTGTGGATAAGCCTATTAGAAGTGATAAACCAACCGGAAAGGGAAGGCGCAAGCCGCAACCGGCAAGACCGCGTAGACCAAGCAAGACAAGTGACTGTGACATGGAGTCGGTCGGCGGTCTTGACGACCATGGTGGGTCAGATGGTACAGGCGGAGGCAAGGTGCGCAAGGCTAACCTAGCCTCCACTACTGCCTACGACTTTGGATCTGCTGCGATTCCGCGCATCCGTATGGCCGCGACGACCGACCTCAAGGACTTCACCGGCAAGGATGCTGATGAAGACCAGTCCCGGTCTTGGTTCAGTCGGGTCAAGTCTGCGTTCCTGCGAGACCAGACCCCAAAAGGCGAACGTTGTTTAATCTTCCGGGATTTGTTAAAAGGACCGGCTGCGAACTGGATTCAACAGTTGGGTCGGGGCGTCCGGTCTGACTGGGACCTGTTATGTGCGGAGTTTGAAGGTCAATATTGTAACTCCGGGTTTTCAAGCGCCCGTAAGTACCACCATATGCAGAAGCGGGCCGACGAAACACCGATCGAGTATTTGCATCGGTTGAACGTGGCTGCACTTCGCGCCGGCATAACAATCAAAGAGAATAACCCGCCGAACGGTGCCGCCTTAGAACATGTGGGGTACTATATTAGTACCCTTGACGACCAAGAACTGGCGGACCAGCTTACTCTACTGCGTCTTAACGATGCGGGCGAAGTAGAACAGACCCTGCGGACGTTACAACAGTCGCGTAGTATGAGAGCGAAGACCGCTGGTGGATCAGGTCGCTATCGTTCCAAGACCCAGACCGATCCGGTCAAGAGACCTTGGACCAGACCGACCCGAGCGGTCAAGGAAATTGTAGCTGATGACAGCACGGGGTCAGAAGGGGAAAGTGGAAGTCCATCCAGCCGGGAGTCATCGGATGAAGACTAGTATCGTTACGTCAATTTTGCGGGACCTGCCCCGAAGACCAAGTCGAAGTCCGACCAGGTGGACCGGAAGGGAAGGAACGGAAGTAAGTCCGATCCAGACCGACCTCGTCAGAAGTGCTCCCACTGTGGGTCGAGCAAACATGATGGTCCAAACTGCTGGAAGAAGATGGTGTGCAAGAAGTGCGAGAGACGCGGCCACCCGACGGACCACTGCCTCTACGTATGCAAGTCATGTGGAGAGATCCACGAGGCCGGCCACTGCAAGATTGAAGAATTTTTTAACATGATGCGCAATTGGTACGTGCCGGACAAGCACGCGGGGATGCTGCCGCCGGACGCAGAAAAGATTTTAAACTAGAACGCTCGCCAGGTTGGAATCTGGATCTAGCCGAGCTTTCTACGGTTCATATCTATGCATATGTCGGCAAGGAGGATAAGACCGACAATACACGTTCTATTCCAAATTGCGTCGACCGAGACCATCCGGTCTACAGTCTGAAGACCGATGAGTACTCCCGGACTAAGGTGGTTATGCAGTTGGACTTGCTGCCTGGAGAATCCCGCGTATACTGGAAGTATAACGCGCCTGATAAATGGTTCAAGCAGGCGAAAGCCTGTGGCAAGATTAATAACCAGAAGGCGACGATGTTGTTCGACTCTGGAGCTGAAGTATCGGTAATCGACTCCGCCTTTGATCGTAAGGTCGGATGTCGTATAGACGATAACCAGAGACAAGAATGCGTCGGGATCGGCAAAAACTCTTATATGACCGAAGGAAGAACGCGCGTGAAAATTACTTTGTCGGGATCGCTGGTCTACTTTTTCAGCGCTTGGGTTGGAAAGTTGGCTGGTCAAGACGCTTTACTAGGAATGGATTCCATGGTCCCAGCTGGTATTCGCCTAGACCTGCCACATGGAGTGCTTACGCTCCCGGATGAGGTCCAGGTCCAGTTGGCTGGTCGAAGATCTCTGTATGGTTCGTATACCGATCTGGTCCGGTGGGACCAAGACCTCACTATCCCAGTTGATCGGTCTGCCGATACCCCGGTTGAGAAAGGTTTTCGTTCGAGGAAGTTGTGGTTGACCAGGGGCGATCGGTGGGTCTCGACCTTCGTAAAGAGTGCTGGTCGACGTGATTTTGTCCGTGTTACCAATATCGGTGACAAGCCGCTGACACTGGACAATAACACTATTGTCGGCATGTGGTTAGCAGAACGGAAGGTACCAAGGAAGATGGGGTTCGTCTCGATTGGGTCGAGGCGGTATGTCGAGTGGTAAAACCTGGCGTACCTGCCACATAGATCTTCTTTCCGTCAGCAGTGGTGACCACACTTTTCGTATTCATCTCCTTGTAGTCGAATAAGTCGTTCCGGTGTGGAGTCATGTGTGCCGTGGCACCACTTTCAATCATCCATCCTGATGAGCGATCTTCTCCTGCTGCGAATACAGCATCCTCATCATTCTTGCCAGTACCTTTAATATCTGGGCAGTCCCGCTTCATGTGACCAAACTTGTGACAATTAAATCACTTCCCCTTGAAGCCATTTCCCTTTTTCGTACCGTTGCCCTTGCGACCACTAATCCTGAAGCCCTTGTTAAAACTTTTTTTCTTCGACTTGTCACCATGCGTGATGGCCTTCAATGCACGCTCCGCAGCTTCCTTCTTGTCATGTCGCTCGTACTCCTTAAGGAGTTTTTCCTTTACTTCAATGAGCGTGATGTACTTGGCGTTCTCCATGATCGATGCGATGAGCTCGTATTCTTCAGGCAGGCTGCTCAGCAGGATCACGAGCTGTCTTGCTTTATCTATTGGCTCTTCCAGAGTTTGGAGACCAACGATAAGCTCATCAAACTTGTCGAAATGATGAGCCATCGTAGCACCAGCTTCCATCTTAAAATCATGGAGGCGACGGGTCATCGATACCCGGTTGTGCAGGGTGGCTCTATTATAGAACTCTCGCAACGTGCACCATGCCTGTATGGCCGTCGTCGCCGATCGAATCTTGGTGTGGTGTTCCAGCGCAATGCCTTGAACAATCAGTCCCAATGCTTTCATATCATTCATCACCCACGTTTCGGTCCTCTCCGCCTCAGGCTTGACCATCTGTACATGTTCCAACACGCCCTTCCTCGCCAGTGTCATTCACATGACAAACTCCCAGTGGAAGTAGTTGTCGCTCCCAAGGATGACTTCAGCCTTCTTTCCTGACATCGGTGCGGTGTGGTTGTGCTTGAGAGGTGCGTGCGGCTGTTAACCTGTTGAATTGTTGAGATGTGCGCTGTCGAAGGCAAATTGTGAAGTGAATATATTTATAGGTCCTTATTTCACTACCCTGAGTTACATCTAAGCCTAGTCTTCTAGATTTTCTAGAAGCTTCTTTCTGACGTTAGACTGTGACGTCAGACTGAGATATCATACTATGACGTCACAACTGCACCTGTACTTGTCGTAAGTATGTGGATGGTTAGTGGCTCCATCCGTGTATCCAGTATCTCCATCCGCCTGCCCATTGTCGTACCATCCGCGTGTCCATTGTCGTATCATCCGCCTTTCCATTGTCGTATCATCCGCCTGTCTGACATGCATTCAGCAGTGTAACCCAACAATTACATGACGACGAAGGAAATAGCCTGATGGCGACGTGTTTGCTAGCCAACAAAAGGAGCGTGCTCTAGTCAATCCTCTTTTAGAATACGAAGGTCGTGGTGCTAAAACTCTGAAAGAACAAGGTGATTTACTGTGTGATCTCATTGCATACGCGCATTGCTCTCCTTCAAGGCGTTTCTATCTCAAGCGAGGTAGCCACGCACTGACTCTGCAGTCCAAGTGCAGCTAATGCAGCGAAGGTTTCTGCTGGGTGGAGGGTTTACAGTCTAATGATGCAGCATGTAGGAAATTGAATCGAATTAGCGCACGGCCAATTATCCAGGCGACTGTACCGGCCGTTAGCGTCTGACAGACCGGGAGTAGTTTCGATGAAGAAGCGTGCCCTACGTGATCAGCGTAGATGCGCACGGGAAGCAAGTAATCCGTTCTTGTTTTTAGTAAAAAAAGTTATACATTATATAAAAACGTACTTAAGAATCTGAACCTAAAAAATCCTAATAGAGGCAAAGAAAACACAGCTTAATTCCTAATCCTAATAGAGACAAAGAAAACAAAGCCTAATTCCTAATGCAGCCATAATGCTTATTCGGCTAATGTGGTCGTGTATCACTTGAAGTTTGTATACTCTTGGTCTGAACTCCACGCAGGACTTCGAAAAACTTCAACATGTGATGATGACCTCTATTATGATTCACTCGTCAGTGAAAAACTAAGGCCTACTCAAAACGATTAAAAGTTGTATCATTTTGTTATTTTCCAACTCTTCATTCTTCCAGAAACATCGTTTAAAGATTTTCTATGTTCCAGATCACCTACATACACACTAACCATAACATTACTAAAAATTAGTTTTTCTTGTAGTACAAGCACATGTCTGAACAGCTAAATCAAGATGCAATAATTTCTTATGAAGTAACTAATTACAGCCTATTTCAAACTCAAACCAAACTTTCCATGCTAGAAACTTCGTAAAACTTTGAAATATAAAGAAAGAGACAAGTATTATGATCTCGTTTCAAACTTTTCACGTAAACCTTCAGAATGCCCCGATAATGAACCATACATTATTTGAGGAATTGGAATTATTGAAGATCTCTGTAGTATTAGTGCTCAGCAATAGACTGGAGGAGCAACGTTTGCTAGTGGTTATAGCATTTGCCAAGACGAGGATGGCCAGCCAATGGTTCGAACATTGAGAGCAACGGGTGGAATCAGTCACTTTGTCTCTCCCATTTGCGCGTGATTCCTGAATGTCCAGTATGGGGGGGGACGCACGAAACAGTGATCATTAATGGAACCCATGACTAGGTACGTAAGGAGAAGTTTTGATGAAATTCTGTGCTACGTTTATGTTTTGTCTACTAATACAACTAATTTATACCGTAACCTTCTTTGGGTGATTTCGTCACATTATACTTTCTGAAACCAACCAACTTGGTTTGGCCCGGGATCGAACCCGGGACCTTCCGGTCCCGCAGTGAGTAGTGAACCACTCGACCACGGTCGGATTCCGTAACCTTCTTTGGGCAAAAGTAGGCGCAGAACAACTAGCGGCGATTGTGGCAGATGACTACCCCACACAAAACGCGATAGAATATATATTGAAGATACATTTAGATGCGTCTTCTCAAATCCTTCTACGAAGGCAATAGAAGCGCAAAATAGAACTATCTGGCGTATGGAAACATATGGATCATGGGAATCTAATACATTTAAACTAAAACACCAAAATATATTATGCAACAAAATACTGACGTCAGCTGAAAACTCAATTCTAATTGGTTGCCACACTAAGAGGCTGTTTATAAAGGTTATTGAGCGAGATTTCAACTATTGGTCAAATGACCACATCAACGACCGGTTCTATGACTACTTCAACTACAACCCCTGCTTATAAATATCATCGAAATATTAGGGTTAGGATACTGTCGGAGGTAATATTGGACAAAACACAGGAGCACACTGTTGATACTCGCAACCATCATGGAATCGACCTCCCCGCTCTCTCGCGCTCAAGATCGCCTATTCTTCCTTCCTCCATTCCTCTCTCGTGCTCTCGATCACCTACTCTTCCTTCCCCCATTCCTCCCTCGGTTCATCCTCCCGCGATTCGACAGCTCCCTCCCGCCGTTCGACAGCTCCCACCGCTCCCAACACTCAGCTAAGGAAGGAAATGCCAGGCAGCTCTGGTAATCTACCTACTCAACTGCTTGCGCAATGCACCTGTAACAATTGCCAAGCCGCCGCCTGCGCAATGCAGCTCTTTATTTTTCTCTCTAACCAGCAAGGACGCATTTCCAGGAAGGGTACGGAAGTTGCGTCGCTTCTTGGGTGTTACCAGACAGCTCGCTTAGAGCTCGAAGCAAAACAAGCTTCAGGTACTATGTTCGTTGCAATGCGCTTTTTCTTTGAATTTACCACAAAAACGTACATATATCCTATTTTAAGCTAGGCATTTCTTTCATTGCGGTAAGCAAGGAACGAGAGCGCATAATAACGCACGAAATGGTAATCTGCGGCCTGGGCCAGTGGACGGTCAAACAGGCCACGGACAAAAACAACAACTTGCTGCCCACATATCGGGAGGGAAGACGCAAGTTGGGCGAGACTGGTGGTGGTGGTTTGGAATCGTACAGAAAAAAATATCCCTGGTGGGATGCTATGGCCGATTTGCTAGCACGAAATGAGTCGGTGTAGCCCGAACATATTTTTGATGACGGTGTAGTTGATTCAGCAACCCCGTCCAGCAGCATCAGCAAAGGAGGCGATCAAAAGTAGACACCCTCCCGGCATCCAAATGTGGATATACTGCCGGAAGTAGCAGATGAAAAGGACGACTCAGACGGAAGTATCAGTCAACCGCCGCCTCCTTCCAAGCGCCGCCGCGTCAGCAAAGCTGCTAATAACTATATTAACCAAGTAATCCTTAAAATGGAGAAACAGCGCAAAAATTTTGAGCTCAGTTTAGAGAGAATTCGCGCCAAGAAGCGCATGTTGCGCGAAGCCCGACAAGAAGCTGTTTAAGAGCGGCGCCGAAAGGAATACAAGGCTGCCGAGGAACGTCGCCAGCGCGACAAGGAAGAGTTTTGGCTACGTGAGGCAGCCTTTTTGGAACCCATGTTCCATACTAAAAAAGATTACTCGAAGATCTAAAATGAGGAAGTTCGTTTTTTTAATTCCTTTCGATGCTTTTTCAAATACTTAAATGTGTTACGCTATATATATTTCTTGAGAAAATGAATTGCCGCGAGCAGCCAATGTTTTATTGGAACTATGACCGGCATTCGAAGAACCAACTTCGAAAACTGGAGTTGACCACGAAGCACGAAATGAACTGTCAGGACTTTCGCTTGCAAGGTTGTGCAGGTCCATGCAAGCAACGGCGATGTTTGCGACGGTTCCTCAACTTTCTTGCTGATCGCCGATCAATACGCGCCAGCGTATTTTCAACCGCCTGGAGGCTTGATCGACAACAATACGCGTCGACGAGAAGACAAAGTTGAAGCTCGTTTGTTTCGGCTGCGTGCGAGCGGAAGCTGTATATGGCACCATCATCCAATCTGAAAGGTCATATACAGAGTTGCCAATTACAAAATAGACGGCAGCCACAAGTGGTCCTTCATTTGACTTTCGCCAAATCAAGGGGTTCAGCATATGGCTATCGTGAATACTCCCCAGGACAGAACAGCCAATGTGGATCTACTTTCAGATACTGTTAGTAAGAGAGCATTACGAAGAAACACTGTTCGACGTTAAAGCACTCAAGCTGCGGAACAGACCATCAGAATCTACAACAGCTTGGCATTTTATGGAAGCAATGCCTTTTCGGTGGATGTATGCATAATGCGATGCATCCCCTGCCGGTTTCCGAATGGAAAAATGGGTGCCATTAATAGAATCAGCCTCCGGTCCAATTCAACGGCGCGAGTGAAAGCCTTCAGCTATTGCTTCCCAGCCAGCGAGATCGGAATCCATTGGAAAGTGGACCACCGCACGATAGAGGCGTTCAATTATGTCATTGGCTACCTCGTTACAACACATATGTACTGTTGTTCGTCCTACGCCAAAAGACACGACACGACTCGAAGGCTGCACCCAGCTGCCCAGCAATACAGGGCGAACGCGACGCGTTTTGACACTGGTAGAGGGTCGCCAAATCCTGTTCAGAGCGTTTTGAGTTAGCAGAGACACTTCAAAAAAAATCGGGCACTTCAGCAGCGCTGACCTTCCGAGTTCCTCTCCAGATACGCGCTCACCTGTTGGCAAAGCCAGATAAAAAGGATACGGCTGATGAGGAAGTCCTCAACGAACTGATTGTAAGTGTATTGCGGGACGTCATGTTCCCAGAACTGTTAGTGGCGAAGGCGCGCAACGCGTGGCTTGCGCATAGAGGACTGATAAAGCAGCAGCGGGAGTGAAATGGCGCGCATTGCAGATGGTTCTCTGTGTGGTTTGTGTGTCGCGCGTGTTGTGTTCGTATGGGTGTGCGTGTGATAGGCAGAGAATTTTTCGTGGGTTACGGTAGTTGTAGTAGTTGAAGCTTTCGTAGTGTTTCAAAGTACCTGGGGGAGGTATTTTGACTCAACGAGAGGTTGAACGAGTGCTTCAACGAGTGATTCAATGATTGGTTTAACAAATGCTTCAAAGACCTTTATAAACACCCTCTAAGTCTATTTTGATAGGCTATAATATTGTTCAGATCGATTAATGCCAGACAACGAAACACTCCTTTCTAATGATCAAGCCAGTTCTCTCCGTTCTAATTGCATTGATTGGCTCCGCACACTGTGGTGCTGATTCGTTCCTTGTCATTAGTGAAACATCCGATCATAGTTGGGATACGGTCACATCGGATGAAGGCAAACCTTAGCTCCGAGTAAGCAATGAAGGGAGGGAGGTTTAGGATGATTAAAGAGGATCACTTCAAGAACTTGAATTTATGTTGATGTTTCTGAGCCTCATTTGATGCCTGTCTTTTTCTGAGAAAAGGCAGACATCTAATGAGGCTTACCATGCAATAGTTAATGTACCAAACGACCCAGATTTTTTTTGTCTATCTGTAAATAAAACAAAACGCTCATACGACAAATGGAGGGGATAGGTTTCATCATCCGTGATGTTGAATTTGGTGCCCTCAAATTACGAGAATATAGATGTTGATTTAACCAGACTGACCATCATAAGCTCGTGTATATGGCTTTGGGTAGCGAGATTTCAGACGAGTGGATAAGTTCAATATGCAAGTTTCTCTTGTTAGTAGCAAGTGAAAAGCTTATGTTAAGTTAAAAGGACCTTGATCGGATGGCGGTTGGGTGCATTCTCTTGGACCATCATAAAAAATCGAGTTGCCGAAGTCGAACTCTGACTGGATAGAACAACTGATCAATCGATACGATGTCGACGACGCCGTAAAGAAGAAGCTGCGACTCCTTGCAAAAAACGACCCCGACCTAAGTAGTCAAGACGAAGCCAAGATACTAAGGAGGGAAACTTACGAATCCGTTGCTGACGATCTGCAGGGATACTCAAGCAAAAGATGGGAAGTGTCGTGATTTTCTGTTAACTATCGCTGGAATGAAGCAAAAGAACTTCTGCATTACTCAAATGTGAGTTTTCCTCTTTGGTTAGTAACAATATAATTTGAAATATTTAATGAACGCTGTCCACTAACCTGCTCAAATAAAACTCTGCTGTCTCCTTCACACGACTTAAGCTTCTTGCAGTCGGCACGCTCCATCATCGTTGCTTGTTCTCGTAATCTTACTCTTGGCTTTCTTCCTCCTCTTCCTCGACGATATTGGGACTCATCAGTTGCGTTTTCTTCTTCAAAGCCTGTACTTCTATCTCCCACGATCCTCTATGATCTGCATCTGGTGCTATTCTTTCTGATACAATTGCGTCACGCTTCGATCCTGTCATGCTACTGCATCTACCGCTCCCCTCAACTTTTCTTGCCAGAGCCGAACCGAGTTGGTCAGAGTTTTGAACCGACGCGTAAGTCACTTGCACGTCTCCAAAGCAATCACGAGTCTGATGGTCAGAAGCCTTCGTTTTGTCGATAGGGTGGAAAAGTAGGACTTAGTCAGCGAGCATGTTAACATGGATGACGCATTACGGAGTCGACAAGATGATCTCAAGAATTGTTGAGGCACTGGTAGGTGTGTAGAAGGATGAACGAATAGACAAGAACTGATAGCTGGCTCCAATTTTGACGAGATCTACATAGTTCTAAATGGCGAACGTTGGATTTATAAATATTTACAACGCACCGGATTGGTACACTGTATCAAATCCGAAACTGGGGCAAGTTTGGCCACAAAAAGGCAAGCTGCCTCGGCAAAAAAAGAACGGAAATGGAAACTCTGATGGGACATCAAAGCATCGCCAGACCCCAAGGGCAAACTCGACGCTGCTCAAACTTGATGATCATGTGCCTGGTATGGCTTCCAAATACGACCGGGCTCGCTAAAGTTTGGCGAGCAAGCGCCCACTAAGCATTTCGGTGACGATTGAGAGATGGAGAAGTGGTGGGGTTTGACATGGGCTCGAACGCCCACGTCATCGGTGATGAAAAGTATTTTGTGAGTGTCCAAACGATCGAGTCTAGTAAGATCCATGACATTTCGTCAGAAGTGGCGACTAAAGTGGCAGGTGTGGGAACGGTATCTATTGTTACGGAAGTAGATGGTAAGAAAATCCAGACGTTTGTCGATGACGTGCTATACGTCCCCGGTGCGCAGTAAGGGCTACTGTCTCCCTGAGGAGCGCGAGACCAAGGATTCGGAATGGACTTTGACCCAGCCACCATGGATTTCAGTATGTGAATTGATGAAAAGTGTGGGTTTTCGAGCGTCGTTGCAACAAGGGATGTGGGGATTCCATGCGCAAGATATCCACAAACCAAGAAAACGCGCCAAGAACCGATTGATCATGAACTACAGGACCTCGCCCCCATGCGTCTATGGCATCAGGGGCTTGGACATACGTGTATTTAATATCTGATCACCATGGTCGATCGGTTCCTGGTGAGCGGGATGGTCGTGACCAAGGCCAACATACGCCATGCAACGAGTGCCACTTGGGCAATCAGAAGAAGGAAAAGCACAAAAAAATTTGACGAGAGCTATCAGTGCGCCAAATAAAGTGATGTACGCGGATCTGATGTTCCCCAACAGATACAACTTGATTTACTCGCATCATCACAACGCTTAGATTCTGAACCTTGGCTTGACGTGATCATCCTTTTGGTTTCACTCTGCTTCTGGATCTGGGAAAGTGATGGGATCACCACCGCCGACCTCATGCACTTCTTCCCATCATCTATCTTGAACATGTTGGAAGGCACGGGATAGTTGTGTTAAAGACATATCTATTGAACGCGTGCCAGACGCGTTTCAGCCCCCCCCCCCGCCGGGGGCCTCGTCAGTGGCTTTACCAATTGAGAAGTGAGCACTGCTTCCAAACTACAAACTGACTGACTGACCTTCTAGAATGATCTAAACTAAACTACCGTAGCCTACTTCAATAATATCAACCTGTCGTCGCTACCACTTTACTGTCAAGTGTATCTCCAACACTCCCCCTCGACGACTAGCGTTGATAATCCTCATTAATTATTCTCTCAGCTTCATCATTGCGTCCACGGTGGACCACGCCGCCCTAGCAATCGTCTTGCCTTCACGAATGTGTCCGCAGACCAAACATTCCTCTTGTTCTTCGGCATCTTCATCTTGTGCATCCAGTCGCTCACCCAGGCGACAGCACAATCGTCGTCGTGTTCACAGGTACGCTCAGTACCATCGTAGTTGCATCTTCTTCGTCCAGTTGTTCGTCGTTAGCGCACACACAGGCGCTCGCCTGAAGCAGACTCCTCTCCACCATTGATCTCAACGAGACCCTCAACACCAACACGTCCATGTAACCTTCGTCGCACTCGCGGAGCCATCAAATTCTTGACAAACACCTTGTTTCCCTTTCAAACGCTGCTGGACGAGCCGTTTGGGCTCACAACCTGTTGAAGAACGAAAGTGAACACATGCAACGACTTCTTGATTCAACGCGTGCCAGAATCGTTTCGGCTCCCCGCCGGGGACCTCGTCAGTGGATTTACCAATTCAGAAGTGAGCACTGCTTCCAAACAACAAACTGACTGACTGACCTTCTAGAATGATCTAAACTAAACTACCGTATACTACCTCAATAATAGCAACCTGTCGTCGCTACCACTCAACTGTCAAGTGTATCTCCAACAGAACAGAGTACCTTCGTTTGCTCATTTCACGAAGTTTCCATTTCCAAAAACTTTCCATAGTCTGAGACGCTGTCCTACATGTATTCTGTAACAGGACTGATCCTGTTACTGGCTTACACTGTATCTTGCGAGGAAGCGCGCAATACAATTAGGGCAGGATTAGTTGGTAACAACTAATCCTATAATAAAAGTAAATATATAAATATTCACTTTGGTCTTAGAACGCAAAATTAAGAGTGTTTATTTAATGGGTCGTTTAGAGGCTAATAGTATAGTAACTAACTAATTAATATAATAATATCAAGTCTTTAACTAACTGTACTATTAGTTAACCTGCAAGATTCGGTATTTATACCGAATCGACTTTTCCTTCTTAGATTATAATAACTTATAATCTCTTATTTAAATTTCAGACAACGCGTCTGAAATTAAACTGTGATATTCTAACTTGAATATCAATTATTCAATGGCACCCCATTACATATTCCGTGATCTCAAACACGTGAAGCTTGTTGTAGAGGTATTATAATGTGGTGAAGTGTACCACAAATTTGGTCACTTTTGGTCCAGGCAGCTGGTCGAATATCGGATTGGTCTAAACAAGGGGGGCTTTTAGCCTATTAGATTCAAGGAGTGTCAAGAACGCAAGTTTTGGTGAGTCACCTGGCATTGGGTATATTTACATATTTTCATGTGGGTACATATTGGGACCGTAGGGAGGTAGTATAGGTTTGAGTTGTGGATTTGCCTAAAAGAAAAGAAGTCGTTTGGAATCTTTTGGTTTTGCCTTCGGGCTAACACCTCAACAGGAGGTCGTTTAAACCTTTTCTTTGTGCATCAGTCGCCTCCGCCCGACGCGGGGTGTTTGGGAGCAGAGGGTAGAGTAATCCCCTCTAGCTCATTATACCCGGTCTGGACGCGCCACACGCGCATTTGGTCAGCCGGAAGTCCCTCGACGGGAGCACGCATTGGTCGACTTCCTCAAGTTTAAGTCAAGTACGTTTGGAACGTGCTATTCACTGGATTGGTCTTTACGTGGAGATATCGTTTGTGGAGTTTCACGGGCATATTGGGTCTTCACGTGGACATATTGGCTCATTGTAACATTGGTTGGAGTTTAGACCGGTTTTGGTCTTCTCTCATATTGGTCAGGGGCTAGAGCGGTTGATTGGTCTACCTTCTATTATTTCGTATTGGTCAGGTCTAGATCGTTTGGACGATCGACCTATTGGAATTTATCTTTCGGAATTGTTTCTGGTCTGTACGTACCTGGGGTGAAGAGTTCCGCTCTAGGTGCACCTAGCCAGCACGGTCTCCGATATTCAAGACAGAATCAGATCAATCTGCGATCCCGATCCACCGAGTGTGTAACTAGCCCATTCCATTGGGTACACAAGGTGAGATGAACTTAAGTGAATCGGACCAAGTTTCTTCGGATGATGACCGGTTATCTGCCAGCAGCGGACGATCGGACCAGAATTCGAGTGGAGGTCCGCGGGGTACCCCCCCCCCACGTAAGTTGGAAGGCTGGGCACGATGGTGGTGGTCAGGTTGTCGATACAAATGTATTCCATTTTGAACTTGACTCCACCACAATGGTGCGCTTGCCCGGATCACTTGGTGATCGTGGATATCACCGCGAGGTGTCATCAAAGATTTAATTTGAAGATTTGGATTTGGAATCGTTCTGTAGAGGGCGTAAGGAAAGGCTATCACCTTACGTCTTCGTTCTCGATAAAGATGGCGATGTCCGGTCTGGCCTGGTGGAGGACCAGATCGGGATTAATATTTTTTTTCCTCCCCAAAAGGCTCCCACCGGAGCCGATTGGGACTATAGCAAGTCCTGCTATAGTCCCGGAAAGGATCAGGACCTTGGTCCTGATCCTATGTATATGCATAAAAAAGTTGATGGAAAATCAAAAGACGAAAAATACTTGGAAGCTGATCAGAACGATCAGACCGACCTCCCCAAGGTCCCCAATATTCCCAAGAAAGGGTTGGGAATGCCGGCCGACGAAGACGACCTCGAAGAAAAGTCGCAGGTTGGAGATGGAGGCATCACTGAAGAAGACCTAAACAAGATGTATTACATTTTTGAGCTGAAACGATTTGTTCGCTTGACGTGGTCTTTCGGGTGTTGAACCTCCAGATCCCCGACCATCTTCTCGGTCCCACTACCGAGCCGATCCAGAGTGATTGCCCATTACGTTGGTGAAGAACTTGGCGGCGATGTTGGCGGAGGTTGGCATTAAAATGCAGAACCCCGCCGATGTCCAAAAACTATTTGAATTTGAGACTTGGAGGCTGAAATCGTCGATGTCGACCTTCCACGACCATTTGGTCCCACTGGTGGGGGCGGTTCGCCGCCCAACTCCCACCGCATCAGTGAAGGTTGCTGAAGCCTCCACAGCGCTTGTCGACATTGGTTTTGATGACGAATCGGTTTATCAGTCTCCACCGGCCTCTAGCAGCTCATCAGAGTTGGAGACCGGTGTCGAGCGGATGAACATGGGGGTGGACCATGCCCAGCCTGAACAAAAAAGGGACATGCGGCAGCAAAGGGATGCTTGCCAGTAGGGGCTCCAGCAGCCCCCACAGGCCTCAGTTCCGCAAAAGGATGGTATCAACACGTTGCCCATGACTCCAGCTAACGTCCAAGTCATGTTTGAGACGATGATGGAACGTTTCATGGAAGAACGGGTTAGACCACCTATGTGCCCACATGTCCAAGACCGGTCTACCCAGCAAAGTGCCAATGTTTGCCGAGATGTGGATATGGAATCGGTAACATCTGTGGACAAGCCCACTCAAAGTGATAAGCAAGTCGACAAAGGGAAGCGCAAGCCGCAACCGGCCAGACCGCGTAGACCAAGCAAGACAAGTGACTGTGACATGGAGTCGGTCGGCGGTCTTGATGACCACTGTGGGTCAGACGGTACGGGAGCTGTCAAGCCACGCAAGGCTAACCTAGCCTCCACTACTGCTTACGACTTTGGATATGCTGCGATTCCGCGCATCCGTATGGCCGCGACGACCGACCTCAAGGACTTCACTGGCAAGGATGCTGATGAAGACCAGGCCCGGTCTTGGTTCGGTCGGGTCAAGTCTGCGTTCCTGCGAGACCAGACCCCGAAAAGTGAAAGGTGTCTGATTCTCCGGTATTTGTTGAAAGGACCGGATGCCAACTGGATCCAACAGTTAGGTCGGGATATCCGGTCTGACTGGGACCAGCTATGTGCAGAGTTTGAAGGGCAATACTATAACTCCGGATTTTCGAGTGCCCGCAAGTATCACGATATGCAGAAGCGGAGCGACGAGACACCGATCGAGTATTTGCATCGGTTGAACGTGGCTGCACTTCGTGCCGGAATAACAATTAAAGAGAATGACCCGCCGAACGGTGATGCTCTGGAACATGTGGGTCACTACATTATTACCCTGGACGATCAAGAACTGGCGGACCAGCTTACTCTGCTGCGTCTTAGGGGCGCGGGTGAAGTTGAACAGACTCTACGGACGCTGCAGCAGTCGCGTAGCATGCGGACGAAGAGTGCTGGTGGATCAGGTCGCTACCGATCCAAGACAAATCACACCACCGATCCGATCAACAGGCGCGTTTTTACCGCTGTCTATCTTCGACTGATCGTTGTTGGTTTGTTACAGACCCAGACCGATCCGGTCAAGAGACCTTGGACCAGACCGACCCGAGCGGTCAAGGCAATTGTAGCTGATAACAGCGCGGGGTCAGAAGGGGAAAGTGGAAGTCCATCCAGCCGGGAGTCATCGGATGAAGACTAGTATCGTTACGTCAATGTTGCGGGACCTGCCCCGAAGACCAAGTCGAAGTCCGACCAGGTGGACCGGAAGGGAAAGAACGGAAGTAAGTCCGATCCGGACCGACCTCGTTAGAAGTGCTTCCACTGTGGGTCGAGCAAGCATGATGGTCCAAACTGCTGGAAGAAGATGGTGTGCAAGAAGTGCGAGAGACGCGGCCACCCGACTGACCACTGCCTTTTCGTATGCAAGGCATGTGGAGAGATCTACGAGGCAGACCACTGCAAGATTGAAGAATTTTTTAACATGATACGCAAGTGGTACGTGCCGGACAAGCACACGGGGATGCTGCCGCCGGACGCGGAAAAGATGTTAAACTAGAACGCTCGCCAGGTTGGAATCTGGATCGAGACGAGCGTTCTACGGTTCACATCTATGCATATGTCGGCAAGGAGGATAAGACCGACAATACACGTTCTATTCCAAATTGCGTCGACCGAGACCATCCGGTCTACAGTCTGAAGACCGATGAGTACTCCCGGACTAAGGTGGTTATGCAGTTAGACTTGCTGCCTGGAGAATTTCGCGGATACTGGAAGTATCACGCGCCTGATAAATGGTTCAAGCAGGCGAAAGCCTGTGGCAAGATTAATAACCAGAAGGCGACGATGTTGTTCGACTCTGGAGATGAAGTCTCGATAATCGACTCCGCCTTTGCTCGTAAGGTCGGATGTCGTATAGACGATACCCATAGACAGGAATGCGTCGGGATCGGTTAAAACTCTTATATGACAGAAGGAAGAACGCGTGTGAAAATTACTTTGTCGGGATCGCTGGTCTACTTTTTCAGCGCTTGGGTTGGAAAGTTGGCTGGTCAGGACGCTTTACTAGGTATGGATTTCATGTTCCCAGCTGGTATTCGCCTAGACCTGTCACATGGAGTGCTTACACTCCCGGATGAGGTCCAGGTCCAGTTGGCTGGTCGAAGACCTCTGTATGGTTCGTATACCGATCTGGTCCGGTGGGACCAAGACCTCACTATCCCAGTCGGTCGGTCTGCCGATACCGCGGTTGAGAAAGGTTTTTGTTCGAGGAAGCTATGGTTGACCAGGGGCGATCGGTGGGTCTCGACCTTCGTACAGAGTGCTGGTCGACGTGATTTTGTCCGTGTTACCAATATCGGTGACAAGCCGCTGACACTGGACAATAACACTATTGTCGGCATGTGGTTAGCATAAGGGAAGGTACCAAGGAAGATGGGGTTCGTCTCGATTGGATCGAGGCGGTATGTCGAGTGGAAAAACCTGGTGTACCAATCGACCACCGATCTTATCATCGATGATGGGTCGGTGGAAGAGGACACCTCACCTTTAGTGGGAAGACCAAGTTATGTCACCCCGAAAAAGATGTTGGTCCGAAGAAAGGCGCCGCAGTCACCAGGAACGTTGGACCATCAAGTAGACGAGCCAAGGTTAGTCAACGTGGTGTCAGCACAAGACCAGGCGACAGCGGAGAAAGAAACGGAAGAAGGGGAACATGAAATTGCTAGGTCGGACCATGACGGTATTCCTAATCAGACCGATATCAGGGAAGGAAAGCCCGTTGATCAAGACCAGGGGCGTTCAGCCGGTCCAGATGGTCTAGGTGATATCGCCCCAGAAGATGAACAAGTCTGCATACATGAAGGAGGGGAACAGTACATTCAGGAGCTGGAAAGCCAAATGGCAGTCCTCCCTGAAGTGTCTGCCGACTCGCCCGAAGTTACAATGGATGATTTACAAGTGGGTGATCAAGACCTTAACAGTCCAGACCAGATCGAGCAGTTGAAGAATATCATATGGAAGAAAAGACATCTGCTGATCGGAAAGGGAAACGCCTTACCACCTGCAGCCCGTGGTGCCATTTGTGATATTGATGTTGGAGATGCCAAGCCGATTGCCCAGCGATGTCGACGCGTGGCGCCACAGTACCGTGAAAAGCTTTCTGATCTCATTAAAGGACTGTTGGTCACCAAGATTATTAGACCGTCGACCTCGCCATGGGCCTCGCCGATCGTAATTGTTATCAAGAAGAACGTCGTCGACATTAGGTTGTGCATCGACGATCGGCTGGTAAATCGGTTAACTAAACTTATGGTGTACCCGATGCCGCTGATTAATGATTTGTTGTAAGACCTGGACAAGACCTTGTGGTATTGTTCGCTGGATATGGCAAGTGGATTTTGGGTGGTCTCGATGACTGATCGAGCCCGTGAGATTTCCGCATTTGTGACACCGTTTGGTCTTTTCGAGTGGAATCGTATTCCGTTCGGTCTGAAGAACGCACTCCAGATCTATCAAAGGCTGATAGACAACGCATTGTACGGACACTTCAAGATCAAGACCGATCGGGACCCTGTTGAAAATTGTGATGTGTTTAGAGAGGGTGAACCCGATCGGAAAGGAAGACCATCCGTTCTAGGGAGGCGGTCGCACGTCGACGACATTCTGATACCTGCCTCGTCATGGAACGATCTGTGAGAGAAGGTTGAACGATTGTTGGAGACATGCGACCGCTGGAACCTATCTATCAGTGCCGTGAAAAGTTTTTGGGGTATGTCCAAGGTCGCCTATTTAGGCCATATGGTCTCGAACAATGGTCTAGAGGCTAATCCCAACGACCTGGATTTGCTGAGTAACCTCCCGTTCCCCAGATCGCTGAAGGCAATGCAGTCCTTCCTGGGAAGCTTGAATTATTATAGCCGATTCATTGAAGACTTTGCTATCTACGCGGCTGTGCTGTACGAGCTCCGGGAAGCTGACTATCATATGTTGTGCAAAGAAGACCGGGAAACTTTACAGGAGGGCGCCGACTCTGGTCTTGCTGCAGTTTATCCGAAAGTGGAGGCCGAAGATCATATGAAGCGTGCACAGTTTGCCTTTGGTATGTTGAAGGTTAAGATGGCGACGGCACCGATTCTCAAGCATTTCGCTCCCGAAAAAGTGCCGACTATTATCGTATATGCCAGTAAGTGGGATATCTCGGCCACTTTAGTGCAAGATCACGATGGTGTGTATCATCCAGTCACGTTTACGAGCCGGACGCTAAAACCAAATGCAGTGAACTATGTAATTGTCGAGAAAGAAGTGCTGGCGTTGCTACGAATTCTGGATGTGTGTTACAACCTGCTGCTCGGCCGACCTATGAAGGTCCTGTCAAGACGGTCTACTTTGTCCTGGCTATTATCAGCCAATGGGATGGACGGACGTCTAGGCAGATGGTCGGCGGTCTTGTCGCAGTGGACCCTCGAGGTCGTTAAGTGCACCGGGGGCGAGGAAGAGATATTGGGCACATTAGCTGCCAGTATCACCCCTCGGTCTGAAGTGGACGAGGCATTGATAGCGATTTCCCCGAGGAAGCAACCTCGTCAGTCAGTTTCGAGACCGCCACCGACCGTCGACCATGATGAAGAGCTCTTGGTCTTAAGTTTTGACGGATCGGCAAGCGTGAAGAAGAAGGTCGGCGCCTATAGTGCCGTATTGTGGAAGTTGCCACAATGGTCTATAGTTGCAGCCGCTGCCAATTTCACACCGGATATTACTGTTAACGAGAAGGAGTACCGCGGTATTCTTCTATGTCTGGACCTGCTGTGGTCGCAAGAGAAGGGGCGAGTCATCATATGTGGTGACTCCAACCTAGTGATCAGGCAGATCACCGGAGAGATCGACTGCAAGGCTCCACGACTATGGACGCTAAATGATCGAGTAATGAAGGCATTGAAGGACCACCTCAACCACGAGCTATTGAACGTGAAACGGGACTGGAACAGAAGCGCCGACTACCTCGCGACCAAGGCCATGCAAGACAAGACCGGGGCTACGATCACCGAGAAGGCCGTTCTGGATGAATTGATGAATATAAACAGGCTCCCAGAAGTGATCGGACCCAAGAACGCCCCAGTCCAGGTGCATGTGATGGTCGCGACTAGATCAAAAGCTCAGAAGTCTCGCCGACCGTTCCCGAAGGAAAGTTTGAACGAATACGCAGTGCAACAGTTAAGGATGGAACGGAACCTCAAGGCGCAGGACGAAGAAGAATGGATTATGAACCTGAAGACCTACCTGCGTGGTGAACTGTACAAGTTGACGAACGATCAAGCGAAAGAGTGCATCAAGATCGCGGATAGCTACGAAATGGATGATAATGGATTATTGTATTACTGCCGCGATGCCGACCAAGACAGTGCAGACCGGGACCGATTGGCGAAATTAGTGATCCCCTAGTTGCTGCAGCTGGATGTCCTTCATCACTATCACGTGAGTCTAGAAGGGGGACATCAGGGCATAGGCAGGACCTATCACAAGATCAGGTCCCACTTCCACTGGAGAGGTCTTTTCCGCAGTGTGCAGAAATATGTGGGCTGTTGCACGGATTGCGAGACCGGAAAGGGTAGACCGGTAATCAAGGGGCGATAGACCGGAAATATCGAAGCTACCTACCATTTCCAGGTCATAGAGATGGACCACATACCGTCACTACCTAGATCGACGCGCGGCAACACTGAGCTGCTGATCTGGGTAGACCTGTTCACTGGTCTAGTTATTGCAAAGGCAAGTGCATTTCGGTCTGCGGAGCAGATTGCCCAGAGCTACGAAGAATGTGTGTTCCGAAGATTCGGCGCCAGCGAGGTCATTAGGCACGATCGGGAACCCGGTTTTATGTCCGAGGTGTTCCGGTCGTTCAATAACATACTGGGCCAGAAACAGAGTGCGACGATGGCATATCGTCCGCAAGCAAATGGATCGGCGGAACGCATGGTGCAGACCATAACAAGGGCGATCGAGATGTACGTTGCTGATCCAGACCAGCGAGATTGGGACGAGTATGCAGAAAGGCTGGTGTTTGCACTCAACTCGTCGACAGATCGGGTCCGAGGAGAAACGCCTTTTTATCTGACATATGGATGGGACCCTCGGTCGACACTGGAAGCTGCGATACCTATCGGTTGCACCCGGACCCGCGATCGCGATGCTCGACGCTGGCGCATGCAGGTCCAGAAACACTACCAGCATGCAAAAGAAGTCTTCAACGAAAGCTGCGTCAGGCCACACAAGACCGGGCAGACCGGACCAATGACCAGGTCCGACCCCACGGTATAGAACCAGGGGCGAGGGTATGGCTATACCTAGACCGAGTGAAAGAGGGCTATGCGAAGAAGCTGGCTCATATGTGGCACGGCCCTTTCCGTGTTGCCGAGCTGATTGGTGAGCACGCTGCCCGTCTAGTAACAACTGGTACAGATTACAAGGTCTTCCCGATTGTGCATGTGTCCAAGTTGAAGCTGGTCCGAGAATTTCCGGATCGACCCAAAACTCCCTGTCTGGTAGACGAAGAAAAAAGATTTGACTTCGAGGAAGCGTTACTGCCGGAGGACAGTTGGGAACGACCATTAGAGGAAGACGAGTTTGAAGTGGAGAAGGTCTTGGATGTTCGGTCGACCAAGAAGACCAGGTTCGGTCGGACTCACCGAGAGTACCTGGTCCGATGGAAGGACCATGATGAATCAACTTGGGTCGACGAGATCGACTTGAATTCTGGGGCTCTTCTACGAGAGTTCGAACGAGAACGAGTCAGTCGTATCGCTTCGCAGTGATGCAGACTCATGAAGACCAAGACCAAGACACGCAGTAGCATCGGTCGGTCTAGACCGGTGTGAAGATGTGGAAGGTCCGGAGTTGATGTGAAATTGGGATGAACTGTGACGAATTGGAGTAGCGAAATGACGAATGTGATGACTATTTTTCGTGATGGGGGTGGAACTGTTTACGATAACGTGTTCGGTGCAACTCTGAAAAAGTGGTGAAATTAGTTCAAGTGATTTGATGATCAGATATGTGAAAAAGAAATGATGACATGTATTACGAGCTATCTGGTCGACTACCTGGGACTTCATTCGCTATCACCCCACAGGCGGCCGATGGTCAGCGCCGGATGGCATGCAATTTGGTCTTGAAATTGGTTGCGCCAGGGTTCCTTCTGGTCAAGCTTGACCAAAGCATCCTTGAGGTCCGCGACCGGCTCAGCGCAATCAAGACCGGGGTACCATGTGCCTTCTTCGGCCAGTAGTCTGGTCTTCCCAACGCGACGCCTTGGCATGAGGAGGAAAACCGGGTACAAGAACACGTCGACGTCACACTCGCGAGCTCGCATCCCGTCCAAATGTACTGGAACAGGGATTGCCAAGCCTCGCCCGCTCGAATTCGACGTCGCTTGCGCTTGCTCTGGAACGTCGCCAGGCCCGGATCTTGTCGCACCCGGTCGGGAGGAAGCACCAAGTAGTGGGACGCTTCCCAAATCGCTTGGCCGTGGATCCTGTTGAAATTCTTCACCCGGTCTAGAAAAGCGCCGATCCATGGAGTCAAGTGGAACACAAGTCCTATCTTGGAGTGTTCGAAGATTTTCCATGGTTCGTCGCCGTACAGGCGGGAGATCTGCGCCGACGTAATCAGGTCCTCCCTCCATGCAGACGCGGCAGGGGTTTTCTTGGCCGGTGGAAAAAGCCAGGAGTCCGGACGAGAGAAAGACCGGGCCAGAAGCTGCTTGGTCAGGGTAGACCGGCGTAAACAGCAGATTTGCCCCGACGACATCGGCCAAGTGACTTCAAACGTCCGCGACGGAAGGGAGCTGGTATCAACCGCCATGTTCTTCAATAAGGCGTACTTGTGAAGCCCGGATGTTACGGGGAGAACCGAAGGCGCCGGCGTCGCGGATGTCGATACTGGTGCAGCGTCACTTGGCAGACCGGTCTTCTGCTCTGACCCCACTGTCGACGCCACTTGGACGAAACTGTCACGCAAATTCGTTCGTGACTTGGACTGGATGGGGATAATGAGCTCGGAATCGCCGGACCCTTCGCTGGAGTCCTCCTCAGACGAGACCCCTGTGTGCTGGATGCGACTTGCAGGACGGAGCGAGGGCGCTCGACTTTCCGAGGGGCTGTAGATGTCGTCCATGTCCGAGTCCGAGTCCATGAGAAGCGCCTGTGTCTTGGCTCGCTTATGGGACACTTCACGCTTCCCCCGATTCCGGGTCTGCGCGCAGTGCCCCGCGCCCTCGAGCTACCCGGCGCGTCCGCGCGCTTCTTTGATTTTGATGTAATTTCGGGATGCTGAATATCAGCCAATGAGCGACGTCGGTCTTGGTCCTGCTTCAAGCGGTCTTGGTCTTGCCCCGAGGCGACTAAGGTTGCCGATGCAGACCAATCTACGCCGGGGGAAGCAGTCGAACACGGAGCTAGCAAGTTCATCAAGCGCTGGCGGCACTGGTCTAGTGCCACCTGACGACGACCCGGCTCTTGCGTCCAAGCGTCGGACCTGTCTTGACAGGACCGGACCTTCCCGGTCTGGTCTTGAATCGCAATTTTCAACTCGGCAATGCGTCGCGTGAGGTCGTCGCCTTGCATGCGCAGTGAAGTCGCATCAAACTATCCGTCCAGCTGCTGCCGACGAACAAGTGCAAGTTGATCCCGGAGATGGGACTGATGAGCCTCCAGACGGGACAGCTCATGGCGCGCGCTTATCAACTCCTCCAAAATGTGTCGGATCTGGCCAACATGATCGTTGTACTGCCTATAGGCGTCAACTAAGGCACCTATTGCCTTGACGACGCTGGAAGGGATGAGAGCTGAAGGCAAACGAGGGTCAAGACAAGTACAAGACGAAGACCAAAGATGCGCACATCGTGTTGCCTGGTCGGCCACCTGGGTCCTGAGACGCATGTTTTCTGCGAGCATATCCTGCATCAGCGTGTCGGCTTCAGTCTGACACCCTTCCGATGTTTGAAGTGCATGAGAGTTACGTGGGCTGTCAGACCGAGCCTACCGGACAGGCGAAGCAAGGTGGGGCGACTCGGCGAATATAGTTTCTGCAAGAACGACAAGGACAAGCGCCAAAGGGAAGCATAAGAAGATCAAGTGCAGTAAAGTCAGTACCTGACGCAGGTGTCGAAGATGTTTGGTCCATGGTGAAGAAGTGTGAGTGACCAAGGTCCAGTTGGTCAAGTGATGGGTGAGGTCAGACCGTTATCGTTGTGCGACACGGTCGGACTCAGGGGCGGCTGTGGTGAAGTGTACCACAAATTTGGTCACTTTTGGTCAAGGCAGTTGGTCGAGTTTCCGATTGGTCTAAACAAGGGGGATTTTTAGCCTATCAGATTCAAGGAGTATCAAGAACGCCGGTCTTGGGTGAGTCACCTGACATTGGGTATTTTACATAATTTTGTGTGGGTACATTAGGGGCCATATGGAGGTAGTATTATTGGTTAGTTGTGGTTTTTCCAAGTAAGAGTCTTTTGGTTACGGATTTTCCGGTAAAGGGTTTTGGTCTAGAAATAAGTGGCAAAACCTCTTCTGGTCTTGGTCTACGCCGCAGCAAGGGGTCGACGTTCTTCTTTTCACGTACACTAGTCGCCTCCACCCGCCGCGGAGTGTTTGGGGGCATAGGGTTGAATTTTCCCCTCTCGCCTATTATACCCGGTCTGGACGCGCCGCACGCGCACTTTGGCCACCGGAAGTCCCTCGACGGGAGTATTTGGCGATCTCGACACTTTAAGTCAAGTACGTTTGGAACGTGCTATTCACTGGATTGGTCTTTACGTGGAGATATCGTTTGTGAAGTTTCACGGGCATATTGGGTCTTCACGTGGACATATTGGCTCATTGTAAAATTGGTTGGAGTTTAGACCGGTTTTGGTCTTCTCTCATATTGGTCAGGGGCTAGAGCGGTTGATTGGTCTACCCTCTATTATTTCGTATTGGTCAGGTCTAGATCGTTTGGACGATCGACCTATTGGAATTTGTCTTTTGGAAGTGTTTCTGGTCTGTACGTACCTGGGGTGAAGAGTTCCACCCTAGGTACACCTAGCCAGCACGGTCTCCGATATTCAAGACAGAATCAGATCGATCTGCGATCCCGATCCACCGAGTGTGTAACTAGCCCATTCCATCGGGTACACAAGGTGAGATGAACTTAAGTGAATCGGACCAAGTGTCTTTGGATGATGACCGGTCGTCTGCCAGCAGCGGACGATTGTACCAGATTTCGAGTGGAGGTCCGCGGGGTACCCCCCCCCGTAAGTTGGAAGGCTGGGCACGATGGTGGTGGTCAGGTTGTCGATACAAATGTATTCGATTTCGAACTTGACTCCACCACACATAATTGTCCAATTTTTGTGTAGCCATTTTTGGTAAATAGGATTCATTAACTTTTTTATAGCCATTTTGGGCTTTCAAGTGGACTGTAAGTTCGTAATGTGAAAACGGATTGGCTATAAATGCATGTGGATATATGTTGGAAGATTTCAAGTTTAAATTTTTAATTAATTTAAGATTTAGAAATCTGTTTAATTTTATAATGTACACACTTTCGTCTTTACATACTATCGTCTGTTATTCGCATCCAGCAGCGGCGAAAAAGCTGCCTATTACGTTTTTTCACGCACATACTATCTGATCTGAATTGTCAGTTTAGACAGTTTACACTGAGTAGCACTTTTTCCTTCCTACAGATCATGAGCCCAAGTGAATAAGTGTGCTTGCAGATATTTTTTCCGATAAGTTGTGGTTTTACGACTTGTGTACTCTCGCTTGGAGTCACGTCTATTATACTAATGGAAGTCCCTTCACGTTCGGCGGGCAAGTGGATTCGTTTTTTGTTTAGTTTGGTTCGATTTTTTGTACAATTTTTTCTGGAATAAAAATGAGCGAAGACGAGGAAAAACGCAGTGATGACTTTGGGATGGACCAGTCTTTGGTCCTGAAGGATATCGTGGGTAGACTTAAAGAAGTTCATACACGGCTTGTGTCTGTGTGAGAGACTCGAGGACGAATACAGGTTTTGAGCACCGCGTCCTGGTCGAGGAGAGACTTTCTGGTCGCTGCCCAAACCAGTATGTTCCGGGAAACGTCGAAAACCTACGGTCCTTTCGGTCATCAAATGACATTGAACGACCTAAATGGATACTGGGGTATATGGATCGGTGGGTTGACGTGTGGAAATGTGGTCATAGTACCACCAAATGTCCATGATGCACCAGAAGTAAACATGCATGCATACTCCATGCTGGTTGCACAAAAATATCAAAGCACGACATCGAGAAGTTACTTCTCGAGTGCGGAGATGTAACCGGGATTTGGTGTCGACTTTAAGCAATCGGCATATCACTACATGGAATCAATTGTAATTTCTGATATTTTCGAAATTTCGTGTGGATGTACGTGGACTGAGCGCTTAAAAGTAAATAATCTGGTGGAGAGTTTAAAGAGGCACGGCCGCCAAGTATTTCCGTTCTAACATTGGAACGTGGTGGCCGATGTCCCTTATTTGGACTCCGTCCTGGACAGATGCACTGTGCATTTAAGGTGAAAATCTCTCACCATCAAGCACCTGTCCGGTTCGCCTCGGAGAAGGGTCCGAAAAGGACTTGGACCGAGCACTACTTGTACTAAGTAGCTTTGGCCCGGGGAAGTGGGTCGAGTGAAAAGATGGAAGTTGAAAATATCATCAAGTCCGCTGCGTCACAACTGAAAATCGCAGTCATGGCCAGGTACGATCCAATTCGTATAGATTACCTGTGCCATGCGAAAGAGTTGATGCCGTGGGCGCAGGAACTGACTATGATAATGATCTTTTTAGGGGAAGCAACATACAAAAATGCACAAAATTCGGTGGTTGAGACCGAAACGACAAAAGACTGGAAAGACATTTTGCGGGTATGGAAAATCCATACATATTAAACGGAATTGTCCCCAAAAGGGGAAGAAACAAGATGAGGGGCTGCAAGAAGGACAGAGGAAAATCGGGTGGTTTTTAGAACCGGAAAGGCGCATTGTCGACTAGATAATCCCACAGCTGGACAGCTTACAGGTGGTGTTTTGTCTGACAAACTATGGATCTTTGACAGTGATTCCAGTAGACACCTTGTCTCTGACGAAAGTTTTGTTTTAAGATGCGATTGATAATAGAACGACCGATGAGTTTACCCTCCCCGATGCTGGTAGGTTATCTGTTTCTTAAGTCGGAAATATGACGCTACGTACACCGAGAGATGAATTATCTGAAGTATATTTTGCTCCAAAACTTGCCGAGAATCTCATTTTACTTGACAACTTACGGGAAACGGGGTGCAAAATAGCGAGTAGCAAAAAATATTTGGTATTTGAATGGAACAATAATGTTTTATTTCCGATACAATGTTACGGTTTTATTCTTTTTGCGAATTTGTTGTAGGGTAATCCTAGAGGATGCACGAAACAGTTTTCAAGCATGTACTTGAATAAGGTTTGGAAAGTTCGGGAAACATGCACAGGAAGGTAGCTTGCATCACTTCCACGTCCGCTTGGGTCATTTGGATTACGATACATTTGAACTGTCCAAGTGCCACAGGTCAGGTATGGTATTGACGGCTAACAGTCGACAAAATCGCCTGACCTGTAGGGAAGGTAAAGCAACCAGAAAGAATCAAAACAAGATGTATTATAAGCAAAACTCTCCTATCGTACGAATTGGTGGCGTGATTTCTAGTGGCCTCAAAGGTACGATCACACCACGCGATAGGCGAGTAAAATGATATCTCGTGGTATTTTTGGCTCATTTTTTAAACTACGCACGATTTTTTGCTGCTCGCGCGAAATATCGAGCAGCAAAATGTTCGAACATTTTTTTAACGTGGCTCGAAAATGAGTTCAATTGTAGAATTCACGTTTACGTCCCGATGGAGATGGAAATTACAGGAATGCGGGTTTTTTTCAGGCAAACCGGTGTGTACGGAGACAATTTACGGAGGCTGGGAATCCAGCCTCAAATGAAAAAATCCGAGAGAATGGATCTGACCATCCGATGCAGTGATACCATTGATGTATTGGTCGAAGGTTACTGAGTATGCGTCTTATATAATCAGCCGCACGCCAACCAGATCAATCCACGGAAACCTTTCCCCGTACGAAATTTTGACTGGAAAAGAAATTTAGTTATGGAAATTGTGGTTTTCGGTTCGCTCTTCATTGTTTTGAGAGATGCAAATAAAACGGCCATGCAGAGCGTGCCTTAATCGTCTCAAAAAAAACATGACTCTAAGGGGTACAAAGTACTCCCAATCAAAGACAAAGTGGTGCCTTTTGCTTGCCATGTCAGCGATATTAAAACGCTTGACAAAGGGGTGAGTGACAAAATATCTTAAAGTCTCAAAAGAAAAAACACGGTTTAGGATGAGCTAAGGCAGCTTGCTGAGAAGCGGTGAAACGCAAGCCAACTCTTAGAAGTATCTGAGTCAATTCAATTCTCAAGAAGTAATGAAGTTTCGGAAGCAACAAGCGACCAAGGAAATCAGAGAGAAACAAGAAGACCCGAAAAGCAACTGCTTTTTAAAGTTTGAGGAAGAAATGAGAAAAGGAAAACCAAGTTGATTAAATTGAAGACAAGAAAATACCTTGTATGGAAGATCGCCATGAAAGTAACGGAAATGATGGAAGTGTGCTATTTGCGTATGCAGTGGGTGATAACACAAATTTGAAAGAGGTTTACGATTCGCGGTCCCAGCTCCGAAATTATCTAAAGGGGCCCATGAAAAAAAATATAGACATGTTGAAGTTGGCTGAACAAGCTGAACTTAAGTCTCTTGGGGATGTGGGAACGTGTTCGTTTGGTAAAGAGGCGGCCTGAAAAAGATGCCTCTACCAACCAAGTAGGTATACAAAACCAAGTTGCGCTCCGACGGAACTGTCGAGCAGTACTAGGCACTCTTGGTTGCTAGAAACGACAAACACAGGATTATTTTTCACGTTTTTGACTGTTATGGATGTTAACAGCGTGGAAGTAATGCTTGCTATGTCACAAATTTGGAGTGTGCTGCGCGGCACGGTGATGTACCCAGCGACTACCCAAAGCCAAATACGAAGATAAATATGATATATATCTAAACGTATGGATATTACGCAAGAAATTTTGGATTTTTTTAAAGTAAATTCAAGTGATGAATTGGCTCTAACATGGTAAAAAAATGTATGGACTAAAGCGAGCTTGAAGACTCTGGTACCAGCTGCTTGTGACACTATAAAAAATGCAGTTTACGCAGTGTTTCACAGACACTTGTGGTTTTGCAAAGAAATTTGGAAACAACACCATATTGGTTCGCGCGTATGTGTATGACATTTTGGTCGCTGGAACAACTATCGAAGTGGTGATTAATTATTAAAGGAGATGTCAGTTCTCGAACTAAAAGTTTTGAGTGTGGTGGAAAAGTTTTTAGGAATTCGGAATAATGGAAATCGTATAAAAGGGTTTAAAAACGAATTAGGAGGCTGCTGTTGATGAGATCTTAGAGTCGCATATCCTAAGCAAGACAACCCCTTTAAGAACGCCTGTTCTATGTGGAGTGCATTAAAGCGTTCCTAGAACTGTTGCCCATCACGTCACGCAAGAACTCGACATGCGTGAAATCTTCCAGTTACTGGTGGAAAGTTTGCTTTGGATAAATTGTTGCATGTGGCTAGATATCTCGTTTGCCGTACACCGTGCAACGAGACGTACCCATGCACCAAATCCGGATATGTTAAAGCAGCGAAGAGAGTGGTGAAATACATCAAGGGAATCAAGTCTCTAGAGATACGTCTGAAACACGATGATGAATTGCCAATTCAAATCACGGACGCAAGCTTTGGTGCTCACAAGTTGGATTGCAAGACGTTAGCGCCGCGGTTGGCTACGTGAAAGGAATTATCATTTTTTTGGTAAAGCAAGAAGCAGAGTACGGTTACTGTTTCCACTGCTAAAGCTGAATTTGTTGCAACAGCTGTGGGCGGCAAAGAAGCTCTCGGCTTAAAAAAAATATTTTTCGAAATTGGAATGCACACGAGACGCCATTGTTGATGAAAATTGATAACCTAGCCACCATCAAGCATGTGGAAAGTGAAGCCAGTGCTGGAAGTACGAAACACGTGGACGTCTAGTTGACGTTTTTGAAAGACTTTGCAACTAAGGGCATTGTTAAAGAGACACATGTACCGAGTCCGAAGATGAATGCTGATTTAACTAGTGCCCAACGAACTAAACATTTACAGAAGCAAATTGGATTGAATTGTTGTAGTTGTATCTCGCGCAGTTTCAGGAGGAGTGTCGAATTTTCGTGTAGCCATTTTGGGCTTTTAAGTAAAATGTAAATTCGGATTGTGGAAATGGATTGACTATAAATGCATGTGGACATAGTGAAAATATTTCAAGATTAAAGTTCTTACTGAATTTAAGATCTCAAAATCTTTCTAATTTTGTAATATATATACTTTCGTTTTTACATACTATCGTCTATTAACCGCGTCCAGCAGCGGCCGTATTTAACTTTTTCAAGAACATACTATTTGATGAATTGTTCTAGACCAGATAGTATACACTGCGAAGCACCTTTCCCTTTCTACAGAAACACCACTCTTCAGCGTTACACCACTAATGATTCGGAGTGATATGCGCACAAGTTCTGTTTACCGGTATTGGGAACCCCGTCCCTCAAACGTCGTCGTCTTCTTGTTAGACGTCTCGTCGTCGCTCATGATATTTCTGTTATCTTCACTCTTCCAACATCCAAGAATTTGAGATATCGAAATGACAACCCTTTGCTGGCAGAGGGGTCTCCGTTGGTAAAGATCGTCTCGTAGCCATTAGAGGAGACGCCAATATTTTCTTGACTTGTTTAATTGAGAAGTAGCTTGATGTGAGTTAAGCTAACGCCAAGTAATCTTGAAGAGCTCCAGAGCTCCATAAAAGACACAGGTATAGAAGCACTTGGCTCGCAATGGCGAGGACGTTCCCATCTTGCTTTTTTTGAAAAACCTTGAAAATCGGCGGCGAGTCCGGGTCGATTAAATCCTGAAGTGGGATATCCAGCCTTGGAAATACGCAGTGGGACTTCTGGCAACAACATCCAGGTACTGTATGGCGGAGGCGGCAACCATGTACCATGTACACATGTACGGTAGGGCATATAATACCCACTTCAATCATGTCTGCGTAACTACGCTATGTAGGATAAGTTGCAGGCGGGACAGTATTTTGTCTTCAACACGCTCTCCACCATCTTAGTAGGCCAAGACGCAAACAATGAGCAGGTTACTGTAGATTCGAACGCAGACAAAGAGCAGTGAGTGGAGAACTGCTTTACCTTCCTTTATACTGTACATACCGTTATCTTAGCATTTTATACATCTCGCAATATTGATTCTCTGAATCCTGGTACGCAAAAATCCTAGTTTTGGGATGAGGCAAAAGATTGTCTGAACATCGCTCCCAATAACATTACGAAGTAGATGATTAAAATGGACGTTTATTCTATTGCCGGAAAGTTGACCAGATCAACCCTGGGCATAATCAGGTTCCAACACTCCTTTCCTGCATGCGGGCACCAAAACTACCCTTTCTAACCTCTCAGCTTGATGTATTCAACGTTTGCGTTCGATAAATCCGCGACATATCAACGCTTGCGTCATGTTCCGGCTTTGCCATTCTTGTTTTTGCATAATCCTCCAGAAACTTTTATGACATCGACATGTTTGGCACTTGCAGCAATGTTGTTTAATTTTTCAATTAACGTCTAGCTGCTAGATTATGGATTTAAAAACCTACTGTAGTCTCGTATTCCAAATTCTTCAAAAAATACCTTTAAGACCAATACAACTCTTCCTCCAATACTGGAATCACGACCTCTATTTCTTGAGTGGGAAGTGCAATAAGAATTCCATTATCAAGTTTTATGTGCATTTAAACATCGCTTTCTTTACATAGTAACCCATAAACATGTTACGTGGGTCGTTTGGTAGCACAATGGATATGCCCGGACATGTGCACTTGGCAATACACACGATAAACTGCTGTGGCTTAGTCAATTTATGGGAATCTTTCGGGAACTCGAACACTAATTTTCACCGTTGTGGTGAAGCGTCATCAAATTCAGCAATCAACTGGGGTTTGTACTCCTTACCTGTAAGATGATTGGCTCAAAATATCCGTATCAACACGCATTGGTTCAAAGAGGACAACACTAATACCGTTAGCCGATCAGCGAGTTCTCAGAATCAGCGGGTGAGATTACGATTGCCTGAGCCAAGCGGCCAGATGGAGCAGGGAACTTGACAGAGGTAACGCAACCCGGAAGAAAGCATAGATTTTTACTTAAAATGACTTAAATAATTGGTGGATGCGATTGACCTCTGTACGGTTTAAGATCCGACTGGTTTTGATGACAGACTGGGACAAGATCTGCAGTATTTATGCGCGAGCATGAATTAGGACGGATTGGACAAGACGAAGTGGCGACCAAAGTGCCATTAGTCACTTTATAACCGGGCAGATCAGATTACCCATGGAATGGCTACCGGTGTGAGGGATTTTCCTCGACAGGCATCTTCGCCAATTAGTTGGTAGAAGTTGAGAGCATGGTTTTTTAAGGAAGCTATGCTATGGTAATAAGGACATAGATGGGAGAATTTTAGTTCTTTAATATCATTTTTATATTCCCTCCTTAGTAAAATGAAAGAATCGTTGCGGCATGTAGCACTTGATATTGGGAATAGATGTAAAACGGAGATTTCTCCTGTTTACTCTTTTCATGGACAGACGCGACTAGGCGAACTTTTCCTCACCAGAGCCCTTCGACGGATTAGTTAAGGAATATAGCGATACTCATACGCCAATCACCCGTAATTAGATTTAGTACTTAACCCTAAAGGTTGCTAGGATATCATATTTGGTTATTGGTCGTGTTACACTTCTCCTGTGGTCTTTTCGGATATCTCCTATTTTTGGTTGACCCGATTGATCGAGCAAATCTCGATCGGAGTCATTTTGACACTTGGGCTTAGAATCACCCTATCCCGTACCCTTTGAAGACTTACCGCCATTTCACATCCATCCTTCTGATCAGGTACAGATCCGACATGATGGGCAAGATCATCTATATTAAGGTCTATCTGTAAAGTGTAACAATCAGACCCAATGGTTACACAAGGTGAGATGGAGAATAAACAAGACTTTTTAATCTACCCCGCTTCAGATCTAGATTAAGAATAGGAAATGGGATCGATCACGTCGAACGCTCCGATCTAGGCTGTGCATCTCAAAGTAAGGTTGTTCGTTTTCGATTCCGTCCGCCTTATCACTTTAAACAGGATATCTATACAGGAGGTCGGATACTCGATACTAGCGGGGCCCGTTTGCTAGTGTGGAGACTGGGCGTTGTGGGGATTGAACCCACGACTTTCGGTGTATCTAATCGGTGCTAAATCACTACACTAATGGGGACCTAGCAGTCTTATAGCCCCGTCGGTAGAGCACAGTGCTGACGCTGTAGTCCAGGGTTCGAGCCCCTGTCTGAAAAATTTGCCATGAGTTCTTGCACTTCTTGCACAACGACCCACTCCCTTGATATTTATTTTGCATTTTACTTGGTCCTTTTGCAGCTCAGAGGCTGCTACGGTTTCCGTAAACACTAGCTGTACTGTCTTGGTCCGAAGATGAGGCATCCGGAAACGAACAAAGCACAAAAACGAAGCAATGAAAGTCGAGTGTGTACGATATAGCTCGATGGCTTGTTATCAAACTGTGCATGTTCAGCACTCATGGTCTGATCGTCTCAAACGCGCGCGTAAATGGTGTTTTTTGGTTGATCAGTTAATCGGTTAATTGGTTAATACGGATCGTATAGTTTAGTTGAAAGTTGTAATTAGACGGGGGAAAAGACTTATCACCATACCTAGCCTTAATATTGTAATACAAGCATAGTGCCCCGTTGTACCAACGGGGAAATAAATTTAATATTTGTAACACTGCAGAATGTAAATTGGGGTTGGCCTGAGAAAAATGCGAAGTCACGGCAAGAAGATATACACTATATTCTACTTTTTATCTAATTGAGCCAGTAAGTAAGTCAGACTATATGCTTTTCTACGTAAGTAACTTTATACCCCGCTCTTTCCTGCCAAATGGACAAATGTCAATTTCAGCCAATCAAAATGAGTGAGAGCTGTCAATTTCAGTCAATCAAAATAAATGAGAGCTACGTACACCAAACATATAGTCTATTGTATACATCGAGCTACGTCCACGAAAAAACGGATTAAATTTTATTATATATATAGACTAGCATAGTGCGCCCGTTGTACCAACGGGGCAATAAATTTAATATTGTAACACTGCAGAATGTAAATTGGGGTTGACCTAAGAAAAATGCGAAGTCACGGAAAATAGATATACACTATATTCTATATTTTATCTAATTGAGCCAGTAAGTAAGTCAGGCTATATGCTATTCTACGTAAGTCCCTTCATACCCCGCTATTTCCTAACCAATGGACAAATGTCACGTTCAGCCAATCAAAATGAGTGAGAGCTGTCAATTTCATCCAATCAAAATGAGATCTACGTACACCAAACATATAGTCTTTTGTATACATCGAGCTACGTACACGAAAAGACGGATCAAATTTTATTATATTATATATATAGATAAATAAACAAAAAGCGAACATGCGTACCGTCTAATGTCCTTCTGGGAAATAACTTGGAATCTCAGATGTCCAGTTGCTCAGTTGAAAGGTGCCTACATTACTATAATTAGACGAAAATAATTCTCAATCTACCAAGCTCAAATGCTATAATAAAATAAACAAGTGGTGTAAATCCGTACCTTGTGATGCCCTAGTGGTAAGTAAACGTGAATTCAGTGATGGTCGCCAAATATCATACAGTCCGGTAGCTCAGTCGGTAAGTAAGCAGATTTCCATGCGGAGGTCCTTTGTTCTAATAGATTTTCGAAAAACCATGTATAGTGATAATCTGGGCCGAGATCGAGAAGCTCACTTCCAAATTTATACGTGGTTCACAAGTCGACTAGCACTTAAAAAGGTCAGTATTTAGTCATTAAGGGGTTTCAAACTTACCAATTTGCGTCGTATTTATGTGAAATTCGACAATGGAAATACGATACACCACCTCTGGACCTGGTGTATTTACAAAATGCGATCGTATTTCACTCACAAATACGACACGGGGCATTTCCACACCCCAAACCCTTATCCCCATCTTCGTTCACGCCTTCTGCCCTCCCAATTCCCTTTGCGTCCTTTAAGAGTTCTTCCTGTCTCCCTTATTAATACTAGTTATTTATTCACAGACGACTCTTTCAACCTAGCCGCTAAGAATGCCCTTCACGTCTGAAAGACAAGCTTTTCTTTCTGATCTTCAGAAGCTATGCACGTTCGCGTTTCTCGACGACGACGAGGAGCTCTAACAAAAACGTGCAATATATTCGGATTTGAAGTCGTTCTATCATATGCATAAGCCGAGGCTGCCGCTATGTACGTACAGGAAACGCGTTTGACAAATATGTGTAGCGGCAGAGCATTCTGGCGAGCTGCTTCTGAGGGAGCTTGTGTGGTTGGTCGATAGACGGGGCGAAGGCAAGTGAGTGTGGTGTGCGAAAGTGTGTGTCAAAAAGGGATATCGGAAATACGACGAATTGGCGGAGGGAAATACGACAGGTGTGTCAGGTTTGAAAAGGAGTATTTCTGGTCGTGAATTCTTTGTATTTGGTTGTCGTATTTCGGGTGAAATACCGTCGTATTTGTTGTTGCGCCAAAATCAATTTTGAAACCCCCTATTTAGTGTATAGTGAAACACTAACAAGACTTGTGCGTGTACGTCAAAAGGCGGATCGCGACAACATCGCCGGAGACCGATGCCTAAGTCGCCGTCACAAGTGGAGAAGAGTGACCGTCGGTGTCTTGATCTGGTGGCAGTGGCAAAGCAGGTCAAGGGTGGAGACCGTCGAATAGCTCACCGTGGCTTCCGGACGCGTAAGTCATAGAAGGGGCGATTTGTAAGTGAGAGCAAATATTAATAGCACTAGGGTATAGCACTAAGAGGCTTCCAAGGTGTCGGACCGCTTTCATCGCAAGCACGTCATGAAGCGCAGCCCGCTACTCGTCGCAATACAACAGTCTGATCCAGGGCGCACATTGTTCCAATGATAATGGACTTCGCTGATAGTGCTGGCGTCGGTTGCCAACTGTCTAACAACCACCGATTGGGATTATCCCAGAAGAAGTGCAGCGTCACAACGCGAAGCGTGTACATTACGTCAAGCACCACTGGTCCAATGTCCTTCCATTTATTGCGGACTACAGGCTTCGTTTTAAGAGCAATCGCTAGCCACGGCAGCCCCGGCTGGAGATGTGGCGGCCGAAGTGCTACCAATGCTGCGTCGCGAGGGTGCATTCGATGAACAAAAGATTCTCCGTATTGATCGTGATGAAAGCAATAATGGATGCGTGATTGGACCGCTGCGGGACCCATAAGCAAGAGCGCACAGACAGGGGACGTAACACAAGGCGAAAATTGAGATCTTCGTTGATTGAAAGAAAATTTTTGCCTAAGTGCTTGCTGTAACGCACAAACGACTTTATCAGCTCTGAACTCATACTATGCAAGTGCACAGTCATCGGGTGCGTTTTCGTTGTTTGCGGTGCTATCCATTCCAAACGCAGCCGAGATAAGCTCGGGATGGATGGAGCAAAAATACTGTAGCCCAGATACGGCAGGGCTCCGTTGACCGATCGCAGGGCTTGCAACATAACATCTTGCATATGAGAAGCTTGAAATTTGAATGGCTTCGATATGCAATTTTTTTAGCCACTTGGTCTGTTGACAAAGGGAAGTAGACACGAGCGTGAATTCTATGTGTCCCTCAATAAACTGTTGTTGCGTTGGCCAAGTACTATCCACACGCATGAAATCGTCCAATGAATACACTTTGAAGACTTCGAAGATACAGAAAAAGTGCTTTAAGGTTCGTGGATTCACCGCCGGTGAGCTTGGTTCATGGGATTCTTCGGTTGATAATCGTAGTGCAGTTCCGCGTCACAGTGGAACAAGATCGGCTGCCGTACGCCGTACAAGGCACGTTCGTACAAAGACATGTCTTGCCACCTGATCTCCCATCGGATCTTGTATCCCCAAACCCAACTCATTCACCACCACGATGATTTTTTCCTCTGGATAAAAGGATCAGACATCCTCTTTCAAACTCTACATATAGTGTATATGTTATTGTTAATAACCAATAATATATACACTGCATGAGTTTGAAAGTGGATGTCCGTTTTTTTATCGAGCGGAAAAATGTTAGTATGCAATAACATATACACTACATGTAGAGTTTCAAACTGAATGTCTGTTTTTTCATGTGCAATGCCCAAGCGGAGAGATCGAGAGGAAGTCGACAGTATCGCATCCACCAGCGCGAGGAAGTACCAACTGATCTACTCTGTGTTTGCTGTCATTCCGTTTCCCACTGAGCGCTTGCCGCGCTCACGAATTGGAGCATGAGCTGAAGGCTTTGCCTCTCGAGGATACGGAATCGAAAGACCTCTTTCTTTGCATCGTTGGTACGAGAACTTGCGCATGACCAGTAGCTCAGTTGAAATTTCTTTATTACTAGAATAAGACGAGGCTACTTCTCAGTCTACCTAGCGAAATACATTTTGATAGTCATTTAAATAGTTAACCTTGTGCAACACATAGTTCCGGACCAATAGTTCATCTGGTATGTAGCTTGATCTCTAAGCACTTGTTCTCGGGTTCGATCCCTGTTGTTGCAATTAAAGTTGTCCTCCAAATTGTAATATTCTCCAGTAAGTGATATAGGGCGACAGTCAGCTCATTTCGAAATTTGCCACGTGGCGGTCAAGTGGAGTCGAACAATAGCTCATCTGGTATGTAGCTTGATATTTAAGCACTTGTTCTCGGGTTCGATCCCTGCTGTTGCAATTAAGGTTTTCCTCCGAATTGTAATATTCTCCAGTAAGTGATATCGGGCGACAGTCAGCTCATTTCGAAATTTGCCACGTGGCTCTCAAATGGAGTCGAACTTAAGCAGGTAAGTCCAGTACCCGCACAGTGTATAGTGAACCACTGAAAACACTTGTGTGTGTAGTCCGAAGGCGTATCGCGGCATACCGAAAGCGCCGAGGGTTCCCCAGCATGCCTTCGAGTGCCCAGATAGCCCACGCCAGATCCGAAGGTGGTACGGTTGAAACGAGGGTGGGTAACCATTCCTCCATAAAAGCCCTCAGTGCGACCAACGTGAGCGGCCCGGGTGGCCAACTAGGGTACCCGGGGCACGTTGGAGAAGCCCATGGCGAGGTAGCGCGATCCATTCGGGGGGGGGGGTTCGGCATGTAGCAGACGGTCGTAGGGGTCGCCGAAGAAAGATTTTGTGGATCCGCGTGAGTCCACGGACGAAGGCCCCGATGTCGATAGTGAAATCAACAACGCGAGATGCTCGGGCGCAACGAGCTTGAGCCATTTGGAAACGGGCGTATCCTCGTCGTCCCCCAAAACTGGTTCTGCTCGAACGTTTGTGAACGCCGGGTTTTCATCGTTCGAGGATTTGTTCTTGCGCTTGAGTCTATTTTCATCGTCAGGAAACACCTGGATACGATGCGTCCACAGATGAGTGGCACGACAAACCACAAGTACCAAAAACCACCGTTTGCCCGCCAAGGCCATCATTCGCCGACAAAATGGCTTTATCACGAGCTTGGACGTGGAAAGAAGACATCGTGGTATTCACTTGTAGGTGGCCAAACACGACAGAAAACTTGAGACGCCTGTAGAATGAGTCTTTGCCACGTTTCACAAGCCATTGCTCAGCCGTCACTTGCCACTTGCCACTGTCCATCCAGAATCAAAAGGGTAATTCAGGCATGTATTCCCACGTATCAAACGAGGGTGCATTCCGTGTGCGCCAGAGAATCACCTGCAGCTCCATTTCGATGTGACAGCATGCATCATGTTTGAAGAAAATATAACGAGGTGATGCAAGGCTCGCAGTGTGCTATACTGGACGCAAGAGATGCTGTGTTTCATGAGTGCGTATATGGCGAGTAAGCGGCCGTTTCTCATGATCCCCGTGGTGTTGACAGGAAGAACACTGAATGAACCCTTCGAGACCTGGCCATTCGTCTCGCTCTGGTCTACCTTATCATTCGATGTGTACCGGGCAGGTCGCAAGTACTGGCTTACCCTCCACCGTCTTCAACTGCAGGATGACTTCGTCAGCTTGGAAAAACAGCTCACAGTCTCGAAGATAGTCGAGGTCGTCGAGAAGAGAGCCTTGCCACTAGAGAGACTTCCAAACTTCAAAGCACTGGGTGCCCAACCCGGACCGCAACAAACTCAGCAGCACTTTCGGGTGCAGGAGACGGCGGTTGAGAGCCGGGATCCATGCAACCGGGTATACAGTTAGGCGCTGGATCCATATGTCTTTCATGAAGACATGAGGTGCCGTGCATATCAGTATCACCTCAAACAACGCCAACGCGCGTGTTGCGCGAAAAATTGGTTTTATGGATGGATCCTCCCACCAGCCCGCTACCGCGCTGAAGCGTTCTTCACGAGCCTTCGGGATTTTAGTGCCGAAGTGATTCGCCCACTTGTGAGCGAAAGTCGTCGTTGTTGACGGGATGGAAGCACTCAACACACGGTTCAGCAGGTGGAGTTGCGCTTCTTCCGGAACACTGTCCTAGGTCTCGATAATATCGGCCAAAAATGCAGCGTTTAAATCAAGCGGAGCCTTCGCCAACGCCATGAAGCACAACGTGTCCGGATTGTTCGTGTTTCGCATCATGTTGCGGAGCCCAGCGACGAGAGCTTCGGCAGCAGCGAGCTGCGTCGGCTTCAGGTGGAGGTTGGAAGTCTCCCCCGCGTCCTCGATGTTGGGCACCGCTTCTTGGATTGTTATCGCCTGCTTCGTTCTCTTCACGGACGTGTGGTCCTTGAAGAGAAAGTGGCTAGCCTCGGTACTCGTGCGCACAGCTTGGGGGACCGTGACCTTGCGCGGCACGATCTGTAACCGCAAAGGGATGCTGTACTGACCACCGCACGTCGGCAACCGAAGTCTACTTCGACTTGTCCGAGGACGGCGAAGTAGTTGCTTGTCGCGATACCACTGACTGACTTGGCTTGGCCTTCTACAGCATGTTAGCGAAGTCGTAATCACTGCGAATGCGCTTGCCTTTCGAGTTCTTTACACTGACCTTCGAGGTATTTGCTTCACTTTTGTTCCCCGTTGTCGATCCGAGAAGATGAGCGCTGGAGCGTAACCCACCAGAGTTAGGTTCATAGACAACCAGAGCCATCTCTTGCGTCTTCCCTTTCGGGCTACCGGGTGCCGTCAACACAGATCCCGCATTTGTGTCCATGGAGAGGACACTGAAAGAATCGTGGTTGGGCCCCCATTTGCTGGTTGGTGAAGCGCATCGCTTGACGACGTCAGCATACGATTTCTGTCCTCCTCCATCTTTTTCAGACGTCGTGTTTGCACCGCTGCCAGCCGGTGGTGTGCGAACGGCGTCTAGGGGGATAGCATATGATGAACGTGTGCCGAATCCAAGGCGCTGTGACGGGAACGTAGTATCTCGTCCCAAAGGTGGGTAGACACGACCATCAAACACGATCTGCTCGCAGACTTCCCGTTAACCATCAACGCGTCAGGGCACCGGGTAGCACGGAAGTAGACACGTAGTGTCGTTTTCGTTAGGCCGGCCAAGATACAGACGTCACGGAACGTGTCATAGATGGGATGGGCCCCCAGGTCATGGAAGGTCTCCATCATCAATTGATCATCGAAATCGCTATCGACGCTAGACACGTCGAGGTAATAGCGATTGGAGAGGATGTCAATCGGAAAACCGGTACTTACCGCTGAGTATCTTGATCTCCTGACGCGCTAATGCTTCGCAGGCATGCGAGTCTTTACCTTAACGCGCAGTTCTCCACCTCGGCCTTTCGAGATCTGTCCGAGCGGGACGGCTCGGATCTGCTCTTAGACGACGTGGTTGCCGTTTTCCTTCAGAAATGAGTGCGCGATCTTGTTGATATTCGTTCGTTCGAAGGCGCGACCGGTGTCGATCGTCATCACGTACTTGGCACGAGAAAGTTTGTACGGTCGGGCGTGGGCAATCGATACAGCCACTGCTTCCTTGCTCCCAACGGAGTCATAGAGAGCCTCGATTTCTTCAACGTCGGCAGCTCTAGGAGAGGAAGTGTTAGATTCGCGAAGGCCGGGACAGGCGCAGTGTCAAATCGGATCTCGGTATCGCGCTGAAGAAGTGGGCGAAGCGATATTGGGGTCACACTCGCAGTAGATTTCGGAACTGGAGCGCTGTAACGACAAATCTCGGTATCGCCCTGGAGAAGCGCGCGGAGAGATACACGCACCAGAGTCGGCAGCATCATCGCCGTCGCTTGCCTCGGCGGAGGTGTTCGCCAGGGCTGATGGTGTTGGCGCTGCCGTTTCTACTTGAGTCCCTCCATCGACGATCATCGGTGAGGACGTGTCACGTAGGACCACGGACCGGTGTCAACAGTGCGCACAGCGACGTCTTCGACGACGGCATCATCGATTGGACAACTTGATGTCACAAGAGACGAGGCACTGGATATGTTTGGAGATGAAACTGTTGCATCGACGGCAGCTGGGGAGCCGGAAACGGGACCGGTCATCTGCTCGGTGTGGGCAGGTACCACAATACCCAGTTCCTGAGCGTCTGAGAGAGTAGATTCGGTAGAGATAGCTGGATTCATCGTGGAACTGATTGTATAGTTATGGGAGGCTGGTTACTTCGGCTTTTCCTTGTGCACTTATTGGTCGACGAGGTAAAGTGAGAAGTTGCCCAGTATCTCAGTCAGGAAGTGGCTTGATTTCCAATTCAAGGTTAGTTGTTTCGATCCTTGCTCTGACGTTTTAGAGAACCCTTATCCGGCTAAAGATAAAAATGAGCTCATTTCGAATCAATCAACGCGTGTATTCAACTAATGGTAGATAACAGATGGGTCGGACAATCTGTGTCGTCTTCCATTGGTGGTCTTACTCTAATCCTGTACTAAATCTACTAACTCGTATACATAACGCACCTATAGCTCAGTGGTGGAGCACTCGCCTCCTGAACACTTTGCTAACACGGAACAGGAGCAAAACTCGCGAAAAAAACTAACTCGTTTTGTCAGTACCCATCCATATCCATCATCGCCATTTTTTAGGCTTCCAGATACAAATATTAATAACGTTTGGATCCGAGTTGTCTATCTGAGTATTAAAAAAGCATACAGCCCCCTTAGCAACCCTTGGACGATTCACCGATGCTAAATTGTATAGTGTGTGGGACCTATCAACAACGCAGAATTATCTAGTCTATCTATGTTTTAGTTTTAATTATTAAAGCTAAGGGGAATTGATTGGAAGGCAATTCTATCGTACCTATATTCCTGACTACTATTTTCATTATCACCTTCACGACGGCAGCTAGAGTCCTGTTAGATGCTTCACAGTGTGTTGATAACAGGCTACTCAAGTTAAACCGCCGTCTTATCACCGCTGTACCGTTAAACGATTTTGCTGGTTCTCATTACCGATCACATGGAGGCGCGTCAAACAATTTTAAAATTTTGCTCCATTCTCCCGACACAGGGGTAACATACGAACATGACAATTGCACACGCATTGAAAAACATCTCATAGTCGCACTCACACCACCGGTATTTGTCAGAGCACATCAGCCAGAGGGGCTAATACGTCCAAAAAAGACAAGAGCTTGGCCATCGCAGATGAGACCTTTAAATATGACCTGTCTATGTACACGGGTAATAGAGAACCTCTCCTGTGATGGCTACTCGAATTAATAACAGTCGTAGAGTCGCGAAATATAGGTGTACCCATGTTACATGTACATTTCGTCCTAGATCTCTCGGTGGTCACGCCAATGACAGCGCAAACAGACTGAAATGGACCAGCCCTAAATTGACTGATAAAACCCTAAATTCACTGATAAAACCCAAAATCCACTGATAAAACCCTAAATCCACTGATAAAACCCTAAATCCACGTGATCATGTTCACGTGATCATCCATTTGTGTCTAACAGCCACGAAAATTAGGTTTGGGGAAGACGGAACGGTCCTGCGTTAACTTCAGCATCTCAAAAACATGGGCAATCGTAAATCCACTTTAAAGATATGTTTGGATCTGTGTATTCATCAATATCTCAGTGATTTCACGCGCTATGTTATCGCCTGACTCCATGGGTACAACTAGTGTCTCTCGCAGCATACTATCCAGAGGAACGTACTATATTAGTATAATTAAACAAAAAAGGGCGGACATATTATAAGCGATTTATTATGGGGTGAACCTAGCACAGAGTTTGTGTGTCTAGCAATTCCCTTTAAATAAATATTCCCACCCTTGTCGGACAAATCACAACCAATGAAAAAACTTGACTTATATAAGTGGATTTATTAAATGAAGAAAGTATGCAAATCTATTATGGTCCCTGCAGTAGCACGTAAAATTCCCGATGATCCGAATCCATGGGATCAAGATGCAGGTCTGCCTTGAAAAGTCTGCAGGATATCGAGCTTCATGACGTTCAAGAGAAGTCATTAAGCGGCAAACTGAGTGATGCGAAGAGTTTTCAACCAGTTTTTCAGTAGACTAATAAGGAGTTTCGGGTATTCCGATCTTTCAGAGAAATTAAATTGAGCCGATCTTTAGAGGCAGGCAAATATTTCATCCAGCCTAATCGGGCGCCCCTCCCCTCTTTTTTATTCTCCGTAATGGACTCGCAAAATTAGGCACCCTGCCACGTCCAAGCGTAAGAATTTGTTGCCTGTTTGGTTTATTTAGCTTTTTATCGTTGCGAGTTAGATTACGCAGCTAGCAAACCTCCATATTTTTGCTATACCGGCTAGCATACGACTTAAACAGGCGGCGACAAAGGATAAGACTACATGGATATGTATACATAGACAATACTCTCGAGCATGGCATTCTGAATAAGTTATACATTCCATATAGTGATAGTGTCTTTAGTATGTATACTACTCGTTTTCTAGTTTAATAAAATAAGCGTTTTGCCCGCTTTTTTGCGTTTTTTTGGCTAACGGCATTACCAGTTACAATCCGCAAGCACCGAGTGTTCAACTGGCGTGCTATCCCGCCCTTTTGCTGACATAGGGGTGTTGTATCATTAAATTGGAACAGTTTATTGGTTCCTCTTGATTGTGATACGTGTACGATAGTGGTAACAATGTATCATCCGAAAATGGATGATCACGTGATCAGTGGATTTAGGGTTTTATCGGTGAATTTAGGGCTCGTCCTGAAATGTCTGCGATTGAAACACAACACGGGATTAAGGATAACTAAAGCTCACATTGATCCCTAAAAATGAATTCAGATGCCGATCTTAATTTTTAGGTGTAAAGTTGACATACAAGCTTACTAACAAAAGGCACAATATTTGATTCAAATTTGTGAGTGAACCTCTTGACGCATATACTCATGTACTCGAGTGAACAACGGTCCCCTCAAGCAATATTTCTTCCAGCATTAGCTGAAGGGTCTACATAATGCTATCATCCAAAGCTTCTAAGAAGACTTCATGAAAAAGGTATCAACACCAATATACTGGTACCAGTAACGATCCCATCGACTTCAACGTGAGCCAACAGGAGCCGCACAGTGGTAAAAAGGTGAGGGGATCCACCCTTCGCCGTCTTCAACCATGACATAGTGGGCGTTAAATTCCAGATATAGGTTGCTTTAACACCGATGCAATAGAAAAATAATAAGAAGAATATTCGCTGTATTACACTTGGCTCATTGGTGCATGACACCGCGTCCGGTGACGGACGGGTAAGTGTTCTGTTAAGTTACCCATCAACACGGGCGACCTCTTGATGGTTCAAAAACGTGAACACGCAGTAGGGGTGGGGAGCTCTACTCGAAGGGTGGTTAACATACTGATATCGGGCATGTGAGAACATAGCCCCAGAAAAGCCAACTTCCCATCGTTGTGCGAAAGATGATTCAAAAACACAAATAACCCTGAAGGATAAGACGCATGGAAATGATGTCACAATTAGTGTATTTTTTCGATGCCTGCGAATTAGAAACCTTTGTTAGAGCGCAAAGTTAAGCGTCGCTAAAATTCGTGGAAGTTGATACTCCACGAAGCATGTTTCTTAGCAACCGTGGCAATGTCAAAGCGTATAATTCGAACGCGCTTTGAATTGGACAAACTATCATCCAAGAATGAATATATCGTCCTCAACCTTGATGACAAGTTCGATGTTATTATCGTAGGCATCCCACGTATCAAGAAACGATCGATTAGGATGCCCTGTCGATCATATGCGGTAATGCCACATGAACGGATCACCCTAAGGGTAATTTAAGTGTTTATATCAGTAAATACAATCGCAGCGTCTGAAAGACTGGATGGTAGCGATGACACCACTGAAAATTTCAAAAGACGGTACTTCCGCTGGCAATAGTTCATTTGGAATAGGTCACGCAGCAGCATATCAGTCTAGTGAAGAGGAAGTGGCTAGATCGGGCGGTAAGGACCGCCATGTTAAAGTACTCACGCCATCCGTTGTATTTCGTGAGGAAGAATAATCCCGGTACTTGGAGAGGGGCTACCTGTAATGGGTTGCCATTACATAATTGATATTAAAGTTAGAATATCACAGTTTAATTTCAGACGCGTTGTCTGAAATTTAAATAAGAGATTATAAGTTATTATAATCTACGAAGGAAAAGTCGATTCGGTATAAATACCGAATCTTGCAGGTTAACTAATAGTACAGTTAGTTGAATACTTGATATTACTATATTAATTAGGTAGTTACTATACTATTAGCCTCTAAACCACCCATTAAATAAACACTCTTAATTTTGCGTTCTTAGACTCAATTAAATATTTATATTTACTTTTTAGTATAGGATTAGTTGTTATCAACTAATCCTGCCCTAATTGTATTGCGCGCTTCCTCGCAATTACAGTGTAAGCCTGTAACAGGATCAGTCCTGTTACACCTGGTAGCACTTTGTGCTCCGTCTTAACGACCACATTTCCGTTCCGCTAGTTAACTAGCGGAACGAAGATTAAGAGCCGCTCGGCATCATGTCGCGAGACATGACGCCTGCCGAGCGAGAGAAAACGCTGGAAGTGGTGACGAAACACTTCCCTCACTTCACGTCGCGTAGTAAAGACGAGACGGTAGAAATGGTTCGGTCCATGGGGACCGACATCATTACCTTCCTCCTGGGTAAGCCACCGGAGGAAGCGATAGAGGTGGTGAATCGCTTTAGGCGAAACCACCTAGAAAAGCCAGTACGGCCCCCGCCAGAGGCAGCGCGGACCGCAACTGCACCTGCAACGCATAGCGTTGAAGTGGTAAAGGCGCGAGTACCGCCCTTTACCGGCGAAGGGGTAGAGCCCCTTCGTAGATGGTTCGCAGAGGTGGAAGATGCCATCTCTGCGCAAAATATTGTTGACGAACGTCAACAGGCGTACTTCGCCACAACATGTCTGGGCGGCAGAGCCAGGGAATGGGCGATGAGTCGCAGATCCACTGATGACTCTGCGTTCCTGACTTATCAGGAATTAAAAGCTGAGCTAAAGCTCAACTTTGAAGCTCCAGAAATGGAGCTAAGTAGTCGGCAGGAGTTCATGGAACTCCGGCAAGGTAAGCTTGACCTTCAAGCTTACGCTCAGAAGACGCAATATTTGCTGTCAAATATTGTGTATGAGCCGGTGCCCCTGCTATGCAGGTCACTGGCTTCATGAAGGGACTCAATGATGGTCCCGTCAAACAGAGTCTCTACCGGCACCCGCCAGAGACTCTAAGGGATGCCATTGATATGAGCATCCGTGAGGAGTTCAGCATGCGATCAGCGTCATCGCATGCTGGGTACAGCCGAAGGGCTCAACAGCCCTTCGCTTTTGACATGCCGCAACGGCATGTCAACAATCAGCAGTCAGGCAGACGAAGCTCACACTTCGTCTCAAGAAACAGCCACCCGCGCCAGAGCATGGGAGGTGGAGGTCCAGAGCCGATGGACCTATCGGTTGCGGTTGCTTCGAACACGAAGCAACCGAAATTTAAGAAGAACATTCGCTGAAATCGATAAGCGAAAGTGGGGCATTTTGCCCATGAGTGTATGGCACCGCGTCCAGTGCCACGCAGTCAGCGGACGGAACCGTCCGCTGCACGGCGACACCAACAGGGACATCACCCTGTTGGTGAAAAAAACGTAAATCACCAGTAGGGGCGGGGCGCCCTACTGGGAATGTTATCCCACATGCCGACATAGGGCATGTGAGGGTAATATCCCCAGACGGGACTATGTCCTGTCAAAAGGTGCAGGGTGATGATAAGCCTCTTATCACCCTGGAGGTTAAGCCGCACGGGAGCGATGTCCCCATGTGAGCTTTGTTTGACACAGGAGCGTCAAACAATTTCGTTAGAACTCAGAGTCTAACGCTGTTGAGCTTCGTGGAGGTAGAAACCCCACGAAGTATGTTGTCACCCCGGTTAGCAGCAGGTGCAACCGTGACTATTCCAAAGCGTGTGATTAAAACACGCTTCGAGTTGAATGAACTGTCATTCGAGGATGAATTCATCGTCCTCGATTTAGATGACAAGTTCGATGTGATACTTGGAATCCCATGGATGTCCAAGTTTAAACCTTCGATCGACTGGGTTAACCTATTGATCGACTGCGGCGGATGCACAGGATCTGATCACCCTGTGTGTAATCCGGCTGTATCAGAGGATACAACCTCAGCGTCAGCCAGTCTGGTGGATAGCGATGGCACCACCAGGTCTGTTCTGACACGATCAGCGGAAGGTACCTCCGCTGGTGAGAGTCCAGAGGGACTACCACACGCAACAGAAGAGTCGTTGCGTGTTGGAGAGAAACATTCCACGGGTGATAAAGACCACCGTGAGAATTAAGTAATATCCACGGTGGGAAACACCCACCGTGAGAATGAAATAGTATCCACAGTGGGAAACACCCACTGTGCGACCGAAGGTTCCAACAAGATGAAAGAATTCCGTGATGATGAGAGTGAACTCACGATCAAGTGCAATAGTGATCACAACTCCGTGGTGGCCAGTGCCCACCACGTTGCGTTAGCCATGCACACGGGTGATAAAAACCACCGTGTCGCAGAAAAGGCGGCCGATCAGACGAGCACATCTGATCGCCAAAACTCCATGGTAGGCAGTGGCCACCATGAGGATGAGTATTCGCACATGGTGAATCGTAATCACCGTGTAGCAGTCAATCAGACGAGTGCGTCTGATTGCATGGGCAGTTCCGTCGAGACGATCAACGTCTTGACGCAAACGGAGACCGGATTAGCTACCCAGTCTCTGTTGATGGAACACCCTCCGAAAGAAGGTTCGGAGGTGATGGCTCTTCTAGCGCTAAGCTGGAAGAAGTTTATGAAAAACTTGCACGATGATCAGATCAAACAGATCTGTATTATCGTTGCAACAGATGATGTAGTGGATATTCGTGAACGAATATCCACCTTACAAGTGGAAAACATTGGGAAAGATGTTCCCAATGATCAAACCAAAGTTCAGCGCTTTGAAGCGCAGAGCTGGGAGTCGCTTAAAGCGAACTCCCCATTTTATGAGGTACTTCGGGAATACGCTGAAGTAAGTGCTAAAGACGATAAAATGTCGAATGCCGTTGGTTTAATCTCGACGTATAGTATTGTTGGTCATGCAAAAAGCAAGGCGGTGTTTAACTATCAGCATTGGAAACAAAATTTTACGCTGCTAAAGAGTTGGAGTTGAAATGTTGGTCGTGCAAGAATTGTTGGAAGAGAGTGGAGGTTAAAAATGATTTTGTTTTATGGTAATAAGCGGCTATCAAAGTATAACCCAAAAGAAGTACCTAGCGAGATCCCTAAGGATAAGGGAACTCGTCATGAGATTGACCTCGTGCCAGGCACAAAGTATTGTGTCACGCAGCAATGGACGTTGCCGCGTGATCAAGTAAAAGCGATCGACGAGTTTTTCGAAGCTCTTCGTAAAGCAGGCCAAGTGCGGGAGTCTATCTCACCGCACTCTACCCCCACCTTTTCTGTGACAAAGTCCACAGGTGGGTGGAGAATCGTTCACGATTACAACAAGCTGAACGCAGCGACGGTGCCGGCGCAGACGCCGATACCGCGAAAAGATGTCATCATTGATGGCATGTGCGGGAGCACCATCTTTAGTGCTCTTGATCTAAGAGATGGATTTTATCAAATCCTAATGCGTGAGAGGATATCCCTCTCACGGAAGTAAGCACCCCAAGCGGCATGCTTTGGGAATGGCTTGTTATGCCACAGGGGCTTCGAAATGCCCCTGCTACGTTTAACAGATGCGTAACGCATCTATTACACCCGGTGCGAGAATTCGCACCGAGTTATTTCGATGACGTGGTCATCCATAGTAAGGGTGAACACGATAAAAGCGATGTAGATGTCCATAGGAAGCATCTACTTCGAGTGTTAGAGCTTATGCGTAAGCATAAGCTCTATGCAAATCTGAAGAAGTGCACCTTTGGTGCACCTGAGATACCCGTTCTTGGATGTTTTGTGGGCAAGCACGGGGTGCGTCCTGATCCAGAAAAGATCAGGGTGATCGTTGAATGGCCTACGCCAAACAACGTTAAGGAAATTCGAAAGTTCCTTGGGTTGGCAACATATTTGCACAAGTATTCGTGCAACTATGCTGGGTTAATACGACCTCTTTCTCAATTACTTAAGAAAGATGTCGAATGGCATTGGGATACCCAATGCCAAGATGCTTTTGATGCAGTCAAGCAAAGCTTGACTGAAGCGCCTGTCTTGGCTATAGCCGATAAAGAGCGTCCGTTCCACGTCGTTTGCGACGCGAGCGATTTCGCTATCGGCTGTGCTTTGATGCAGCGTGATCACAATGATTGTGATCGCGTAATCTGTTATCAATCGCGTCAGTTGCGCCCATCCGAGCGCAACTATCCGGTGCATGACAAGGAACTCCTTTCCATGAAATATGCACTGGACAAGTTTCGGATCTATCTCTTGGGAGATAGACCGTTTGTGGTTTACACGGACCATGCGTCGCTACGCAAAGCCGTGAATTCACCACACATTTCTCAAAGAATGGCTCGATGGCTGTCATTCTTTGCTGAGTACAACTTTACGGTTGAATACAAACCCGGAAAGTTGAACGTGATAGCGGATGCGCCATCACAAAGGCCCGATTACGAGACGAAACCGTCCGTAACCGAAGGTGCCAGTGCAAACGCGATCCGTTGTACTGCTTTGTCGTCGTCAATTATACGACAAGTACGCGAGGCGTACAAAACAGACGAGGAGACACGTCTGTTGATTGATTACTTACGTAATCAATCAAGTGAGAAACGCGACGAACTCCCAGAGTTCGTCCGCGCTTGCGTGCATCGATATCGACTGCACGATGGTCTGATGCTCGACTGCACGATGGTCTGATGCTCTACAGCACAGACCAAAAAGATGAAAGTCGCATCGTCGTTCCAAACGACGATGATCTCAAACATCAAATTGTGTTTGAGTATCATGTGCACCGATTTCGGGGCATCAAGGTCGAGAGAAGACATACGCTTCTCTCGCACGTGACTTTTACTGGCGAAACCAGTACAAGTGGGTACGGAAATACGTACGCGCTTGCGAGATTTGCCAGCGCGTTAAGCCTGCTCAGTCTTCACAGGCTCCGCTGCAATCTATGCCGGTTCCGACAGAGTGTTGGAATTCCATTTCGATGGACTTCGTATTAGTCTTCCACCCGACAATAGTCGGAAGACCGGAATAGTGGTCTTTGTAGACCGTTTCAGTAAGATGGTACATCTTACTGCAGTATCAGCGAACGTAACCGCCGCTCAAACAGCGCGGATATTCGTTGATACGGTATTCCGTTGGCACGGAATGCCGGAAGACATTGTCTCGGACTGAGATCCGAGATTTACAGGACGTTTCTGGCAAGAAACGTTCTCATTGTTGGGAACCCAGTTGAAGATGTCAACTGCGGACCATCCGGAAACGGATGGGCAGACGGAACGGGTTAACCGCGTTCTCGGAGACATGTTGCGATCATACGCACATGCCTTTGAACAGTGGAGTGACTATCTGCCACTCACTGAATTCGCGATTAACAATTCGGTGCATGCTTCAACTAAGCATACACCGTTCTACGTGAATGCCTTAAGGCATCCACGAACCCCAGCTTTACTTGGCGGTACGCCAAATCTACGTCGGGGAGGGACCCGCTCAAATTTTGAGCGAGTCAATGCGCAAGTTGGACTGCAACTTGTGAACAAAACTATGGCTCTTCTACTGAAAGTACAGTAGAAGCGGAAGCAGCTTCAAATGAAACTGAAGCTGCATATGATGAATATGTGTCTGCCGCAATGGCTGCAGACAATGAGGGCAACGCACTTACTGCTGATAAATCAGTAGATGAATTCGTATTACATCGCCAAGCTGTAATACGCTATATAAAAGATGCACTTGCCTCTGCTTTTGATAAGAAGAAGAAAAATGCCGACAAACAAGGAAGGAAGAACAAAAACTCCTTTCTGAAAGGTTAATTGGTATTATTAAGTACTACCAATTTGCCTACACATGCAATAAGCAACTTCCCTACACGGAAGTTGCTTCCTAAGTACATTGGACCTTTCAAGGTCCAAGAGATTCGGGGGAATACCTATACCTTAGACATTTCCACAGCAATGCGGCTTCACCCAACATTCTATGTTGGGCGGCTCAAGCCGTATCACTTGTCTTCGTCTTACGACGAGACGCAGAACCACGGAAGATACCGTGCTTCTCCAAGTCTCCCAAGAGAGACTTGTAATCGGCTTCCAGCCGTTGATGAGCAGAGCGGAGAGTCGTTAACTCCGCCTTCGACTGCTCAAGATCAGCCGTGCGCTGATCGAGCTCTCCCTTATAGCGGGAAAGCTCAATGTACAGAAGATCATTCTTCTGCTGGAGGGCAGTGTGCGCCCCGAGGATGTCGCGGACATCCTCGCGAAGAGACCGATATGTCTTCACAGAGTGAGACATATCGCTGCTCAAGGAGGAATAACCCTCCTCGAGCTTGCGGAGCGAAGAACCATGCTCCGCAACAACAACGGCGAGGAAATTCTCAACCTCCGCCGCCCCTGATTGATAATCAGGGGAATAAGCGATATATCCTCGAGCGCTTGATCTCGAAGCGCTCGGTGCCTTCGAAGAAGGGGCAGCGTACCGAGTACTTGGTACGCTGGCTGGGATATCCCCAAGAGTTCGACTCTTGGGAACAGATTGAGGTTCTGAGGGCCGACGCTCCAGACCTTTTAACTGAGTTTGAGAAGGAGTCTCAAACTCATAATGCGAAGTAGCATCAACACTAGGTGTTGATGCATTTAGGGCATCGATTAAGCCCTGAATTTCGGCGGGTACGGAAAAAACCACCGTACCCCCGCAACTCCTCCTCTGACAGACGAGGAGCGCCCTGCGTACACCGCGGGAAAACGAGGTGAGAAGGGACACCACACTTTAACCCTTCTTTGATGCAAGAAAAATGGATGTATTCCATTTTGCCTGTTCGTGAGTGCTTCAAAAAGCGCTCGCGCATTACGTGAACTTTATTCACGTAATCATCTGGGCTTTTCTTGTAGTTGTCAACAAGAGCATTCCAACTCTGAGTCAGGGCGTCTTTATCGTCCATGTTCTTCCTCTACCCTTTCCGGCTCGAATAATATTGAACCTGGAAAAAGAGGTCAATAAAGTACAGACGTCTATCGTCTGTACTTCGATCGAATCGACGTGACTGGATGTCTTCGCAGTCATCCAGCACGTTGATATCGAACAACGCATATTGGCAGTCCCGTTTACGGTGACCGCCACTGTTGGGGGCAATATCCCAGCCAGGGGTACAAAACCCCACTCTGTACGGAACATGTGGTTCCTTACGATTATACGATTTAGAAGCGGCAGGCGCCGCTTCTGTTCGAGCGCTTTTAGCAGGCGGAGTACCGCCTGCTTCACACCACGCGCAGGGGTTAAATCACCCCGAAGTGGGGAAGTACTTGGTCCAGGTGGGGATCTGCGTTCCCGCAACCACCTGTGATGATCATTGTCGCTGTCATAGCAGACAGCGACACCAGAGTCGTCATCGCTGTTAGGCGATGAGCACCTAGCGAGTTTCGACTCGCTAGATCCTTTAGTGGGGACAGCTGTATCCCCATCACTTTGTTCGGAGTCAGAACTCCCGAACATGGCCCTCTTGGCAATACGCCATTCCGAAGTTGCCATCGTGCGAGATGTTGCATTAGCAACATCTCCCTGTTTCTTTCCAGATGCCGCCTTAGCAGCATCTGTGGTCGAATACGGTACGTCTTCCGACCTTTGCGTAGTTGACGCTGCTAATGCAGCGTCACCGTTGTCATTCAATACCTCAGCACCTAGTGCTGAGGCGGAGGAAGAATCTCCTTCAATGTTTTCAGCAGCGCTCTTTAGAGCGCCGCCGCGTGCCTTGACCATCGAGTCGATGGTCAATCAGTTGGTAAATGAGAACGACCAACAAGTGCCACCCATGATTGGCCAAAATAAGAATTATTATTGGCCAACCACCTTAAGTGGGGGTGATGTAATGGGGTGCCATTTCATAATTGATATTAAAGTTAGAATATCACAGTTTAATTTCAGACGTGTTGTCTGAAATTTAAATAAGAGATTATAAGTTATTATAATCTACGAAGGAAAAGTCGATTCGGTATAAATACCGAATCTTGCAGGTTAACTAATAGTACATTTAGTTGAATAATTGATATTATTATATTAATTAGGTAGTTACTAAACTATTAGCCTCTAAACCACCCATTAAATAAACACTCTTAATTTTGCGTTCTTAGACTCAAGTAAATATTTATATTTACTTTTTAGTATAGAATTAGTTGTTATCAACTAATCCTGCCCTAATTGTATTGCGCGCTTCCTCGCAATTACAGTGTAAGCCTGTAACAGGATCAGTCCTGTTACACTACCCATCCAAGACAATGACCACCATGAGGTGAAACTTAATGAAGAGCGCTTCCGAGATGAAGAAATGGATAACGAGGCAAGATGTGACCCTAGCAAAGAGTAAAATACCTCGACAGGCATTGGATAGGCAGCGGCAAACATGAAGCAAACTACCGACTGTAGGCAGTGACCACCGAGAGGGAGAAACAAGGTGGACGAACTTATCCCACCTAATTACGGATAACGTTGGGACGTTGAGAGGTTTAAATTTATAACGCAAATAGAGAACAGGTTAACTACCCGCTCAGCAGCCCTCCGAAATTGGTTTCGGAGGTAATGGTCTTAGTTGGAAGAAGTTTGTAGTGAACTTATGCGACGACATCGTTGCGAATGATGAAATCGTAGATAAGTGAACAAATACACACGATACAAACACGTAACATCGTGAACAAGTGCATTCACGCTAATAAAACTAAAGTTGATCGCTTTGAAGTGTAGCCACGGGAGTCGCTTAAAAATGACATCCCCTTGTTTTGATGTGCTTTAGGAATACGCAGTTTAGACTTCACACAGAGAGAACGTAAACGAATTCATACAATTCACACGAGTTTTGGATGTGAATGTGTATAGTAAACTGTGTGAACAATGGATAGGGCGTATAAACTTGACTGTGCAAAGTGTGAACCAGGCCGATCTATGTGAACATGGGAAAAGTGTGAAACTGAAGGCCGGTTTGCACCCGTTCACAATATTGAATCTGCATGGGTCCCTGGACAGGATGGAAGCATGAAAAAGTGTGGGGATCAAGTGTTGTTCTGTATTTATTTGTAGCTCTTAAACTGTGTGCGTAGGATGGAATCTGAGTGGCCGGGGAAGTGACCAATAAAAAGTGAGGAGCTCACGGCTGAGCTCAAATGTATATAGAGATATTTTAGAATCTCCCCATTTAATTGGGAAGGTGTAAGCTATGTCAAGCGCGTGATGTAAGGGCCTCTTCATTACACTTGGACCCCGACTCTACCCGGCCTTGGATTCGTGTCCACTGCTGCTCAAATGTATATAGAAGAAGTGGGCTATGCCCATTCCCCAAATATGTCATCAATTCATCTTCATCCAAAAACATACATGTCACTAGCCTTCCATCGTGAGTCTCTACCTTCCTTTCACCAGCAAAAAAAAACTCCGCAAGTACCTTTTTACACCGCAGTGAGCATGAATTCTACAGCGGGCAGCCATCGCAACAGCTCCCATCATAAAACGCTGATGTCCATCGGTTCAAGTTGTTGCAAACGTAAAAGAGCTAGGCCCGTTGATGGCATCCCTTTTTTTTTACCTTTGTCATGAGGTCCTTTAACGGTGAGCGCAACGTTCAGTACCGCCCTAATGTCAAAGAGTATTGTCAATCCCTCAACGACGGCTGCGCTTGCCATCTCAAGAAGTTTTCCCTTTATCTCTTTCTTGTCGTACTTCATGCACCAAGACATGAACGATTGAACTCATCCCTTGGGCTGTTCCACATCAACCGACGCACGCGAATGAAAGTCGAGACGATGGCGATGTTCGCAAAGACGCAACTTTACTTTCGCAAGCAGATGGGTGAATTCTTAAAATATGTAAGTACAGACTTTTAGGTCAGTTTCACAAACCCGAACGAAGTGCTGACAAACATTATTATCGGGTGGCCATGTAATATGATGTTGAGGAAGCCAATGAAAAGTTGTTGACTTGATGATAAATTTTGCAAGGCACATCTGGCAACAGAGAAGCAGGATAAGCAGACGAAGAACCTTGAGATCAACAAAATTGATGAAAGCAAAGTTCCCATCGGGAAATCAATGGCGCTTTCCTTCCTCCTTGGTTTCGAAGAGCGCAACGACGACAACGAAGACTACTACGACGACCCTCAAGCTCATGAGCTCTTTCCGGTGACAAGACCCTTCAACAGGGTGGACACACGCGGAAGCTTGTTGCTATTGCGAAGGAAGAGTAGAGACTTGCGAACGTTCAAGTCATGTAAATGGCAGCTAATCGAGATTCAACTTTCATAGAAGCCTATATATATATTGACAATCGCGCATTCCAGAAATATCTTGAGTTCATTGGTGATGAACGTTTTTCAAGGGGTTTGAGGAGAAGACAGCTAATGTCGAGGTTGCAAATGACGAAGAGGTTGACCTACATACCCTATGGGAAACTAATAGACGTCGTTTGTTTAGAAGAGCCTTAGCGTTAGGATCTATCTTCATTCTGTCTGTAAGTTAAGAATGATTATATGCCGGGTGTGAATTGGACCGCTGTTTACACGGTTTACGAATGTGAACCGTTAATATGAGTACAGGTGGTATCTGTGTGAAGTGTGAAAAGCGTGAACATGAGGTACGGCATGAAGTGTGGTCTGTGTGAGCAAGACGGAGCTTGCGTGAAGTCTACACTAGGAATACGCTGACGTATTCCCGGAAAAGTTAATGGGATCTCCCGATAAAAATTTGGCTTGACACGAGATAGAACTCATGCAGACACGAACTATTGCATCACGTGACTATGGCCTTTTCCGCGTGATCAAATGAACACAATCGACGAGTTCCTTGAAAATAGCCGTAATACAGACCGTAAATCTCACCGCACACCAACCATCTTCTGTATGAAGAAGTTCACAGAAGACTGACGGAAACTTCATGCTACGGTACCGTCCCAAACGTCGAGGAAATATGTCATCAGTAATGACATGAGCGGGGGCACCATTTTCAAATCTCTTGATTTGAGTGATTAATTTTTTTATCAAAAACATTATGCATGAAACAAATATTCCTCTCACAGAAGTAAGCACATCATGAAGAAATGCTTTGAGAGTGGTTTGAAGGATGTCCTGCAACATTAATCAGTTTTGTTAGAGATCTGCTGTACCCGGTGCGTGAATTCGCATCAAGTTTTTTTTAAGACGCATTCGTCCATAGTAAGAGTGAAGACGATAGAAGCAACGTAGAATTAAATAAATGGAACCTAGGACAAGTGTTAGATCTCATGCGTAAGCATAAGCATATATGTAAGCTTATATAAAAGCACCTCTGGGTTCATCTGAGAATAACGGAATTCCCCCTGATCCAGACAATCAGGGTGAGAATTGAATGACTAACACCAAAAAACGTCGAATAACTTGATAAATTCCTTGCGTTAGTATTTTACTTACATAAATACTTACGTAATTATGCAGGTATCATACGCCTCTTCCACAGTTTTTAAGGAGGAAGTTAAATAGTATTGGGATACTTAATGTGATGAGGTTTTGATGCATTCAAGCGAATCTTGACTGATGTACCGGTGCTAGCGATAGGCGATAATAATGGCCCGTTTAAGGCCGTTTGCGACGCGATCTATTTGCGTTCTTCTGTGCCCTGATAAAACGAGACATTACGTAATATATTACCAATCGCGTCAGCTGCGTCCAGCTGAGAGTAGCTATCCGGTGCATGCAATAGACCCGTTTCTATGAATTATGCACTAGTCATATTTCAGATAATTTTGTTGTTCTCAACGATGATGATATCAAACACGAATTTTGTTCGAGTATCATGAGGCACCTATTTCGGGACATCATGGTCGTCGCAAGCGTCTTCTACTGGAGGAACCAGTGCAAGTTTGTACCCAAGTACGTGCGCACTTGCAAGATTTGCCAGCGCGTAAAATCTGCACAATCCGCTTAAATCCCTGTCGGTTCAAACAGAGGTTTGTCCTCAGCATGATAAAAGTCTGGAGACAGGGATATTAGTTCTTGTAGACGGATTCATTACATCTTACTGCGGTGTCGGCAAATATCCCTGCCGCTAACAGCACGGATATTCATCAATACGGTGTTATGCTTACACGTAATGCCGATCGGATGTAGACCAAAGGTTTACGGAGCGTTTCTGGAAATAAAAGATCTCGTTACATTTCGCGAAGTTTAAATACCAACCGTGGACAATCTGGAAACAAAGGGGACAACAGAATCAGTCAATAGATTCTGGGCGGCAATCTGAGTTCTTGCGCGCATGTCTTCGAGCAGTGGAGTGACGTTTTGACACTAATTGAGTTTTCTATTAACAATTTGGTGCATGATTCATTAAAGCAAACACCATTTACGTGAATGCCATGCGGTATCAACGTACTCCAGCCTTACATAGCGGAAAGCTCAATCTAAGTGAGGTATAGACACGCTCATGTTAAAGCGAGTCAATGAAAACAAAACGCAAGTTGCTCCTGCAACTTGCAAAGGCATGTTCAATGCGCTTAATACTAATAGAGCGGCTAACATTTTTTGCAAATGGATTGACCTAAATGATACAGCATTAGATATGCCAACAACTCGCCTCATCATGTCAGGAGAAGAGATAGAAACTTAAACATAAAAATTGAAACATTTTTTATCATAATATAAGCATTTTAGTTTCAGCCAAAACGGCTGAAACGGTTAACTTTGAGTATGAATCTGCTACCCAAGCGGCAGACCAAGAAGACGATACATATAGTGCTAATTAAAAAGCAGTAGGCGACTTCATTTTACATAGATAAGTTTTAATTCGATACGTAAGTAATGCGCTGATTCTCCTTTTAAAAAGCAGAAGTTGATCGCTGACACGAAAGAACACAAATCCGTTCGAACAAAGTGAGTTATTTATCGTATGCGCTACTGATTTGCATACACATGCAATCAGAAATTTCCCTACACGAAAATGCTGCCTAATTTTCTTGACCCTTTAAGGCCCAAAGCGATAAGAGAAATGGATATACATTAGACATTTCCGCAGCATGGAGATTTAACTCCATATTCTACCAAACATTTTATTACGTTTTGGCTCATCGCAATAACGTCTTAGCAAGACAAATCGGTCAGAAGTGACCGATACCTTGAATGGCTCCCAAGCGATTGACTTTTATGAGCAACTCCAGGTATTATGGCTGATGCCCAAACCTTTTGGAAGAGTTAGAGCGGCTTCTTCAGCTCAAAATCAGATTTAGTGCTTTTAGTATCAATATGGTTTTCCGCGTTAAGTTCGTCAATCCAACGTGCCACGTGCGTGACCGCAGTACGCACGCATCTTCTCTTCGGTGATGGGCGCTAATCCGTTTGGACAACGGGGACACTCTAAACTCGCTGCAAGGATTCCTGTTTGGCACAGGTATAGTCGATCCCCATCACTTGCGTAAACACGAATGCCATATGAAGCGTTTGCGCAAGATGCGAACGTTGCGCAAGTTATCTCATGGACTTTTGTTATAATTTTTAACAAAACATTCCACCACTTACACGGAGAATCTTTTTAACATCTATTTGTCGGGACAAAGCAAAGTGACAATTCAGGAGGTTTTCAATGTCTCATATACATCGGTACCAAAGAAAATGTATCGACAGTTGGGGTTATGTTACTCCTTTCTCCTGGTGAAACTGTTGGATATACACTTGACAGTAAAGTGGTAGCAACGTCAGGTTGCTATTATTGAGGTAGTCTACGGTAGTTAAGTTTAAATCATTCTAGAAGGTCAGTAAGTCAGCTTGTAGTTTGGAAGCAGTGCTCAATTATTAATTGGTAAAGCCACTGAAGAGGCCCCCGGCGGGGGGCCGAAACGCGTCTGGCACGCGTTCAATAGAGATGTATTTAACAAAACCATCCAGTGCCTTCCAACAGGTTGTGAGACCAAACGGCTCGTCCAGCAGCGTTTGAAAGGGCAACAAGGTGTTTGTCAAGAATTTGCTGGCTGCGCGAGTTCGACGAAGGTTAGATGGACGTGTTGGTGTTGAGGGTCTCGTTGAGATCAATGGTGGAGAGGAGTCTGCTTCAGGCGAGCGCCTGTGTGTGCGCTAACGACGAAAAACTGGACGAAGGAGATGCAACTATGATGGTACTGCGCGTACCTGTGAACACGACGACGATGGTGCTGTCTCCTGGGTGAGCGACTGGATGCACAAGATGAAGATGCCGAAGAACAAGAGGAATGTTTGGTCTGCGGACACATTCGTGAAGGCAAGACGATTTCGAGGGCGGCGTGGCCCACCGCGGACGCAATGATGAAGCTGAGAGAATAATCAATGAGGATTATCAACGCTAGTCGTCGAGGGGGAGTGTGGGAGATACACTTGAGAGTAAAGTGGTAGCGACGACAGGTTTCTGTTATTGAGGTAGTCTACGGTAGTTTAGTTTAGATCATTCTAGAAGGTCAGTCAATCAGTTTGTAGTTTGGAAGCAGTGCTCACTTCTCAATTGGTAAAGCCACTGACGAGGCCCCCGGCGGGGGGCCGAAACGCGTCTGGCACGCGTTAAATAGAGATGTCTTTAACACAACCATCCAGTGCCTTCCAACAGAAACATACCAGACAGAGAACCAATATCCCACCTTGTGCGGAACACGGTTCTGCACACATGAAAGTAGAAGTGTCTGATGTCATTTTTTTTATTTCTAAGAGCTGTCGCTTAGAAGGAGAAACTCTCAGTGTGTTAATACTTTGCGCATAGTACTCTGCTTATGTCATGAAGTAGCAGAGCCTTTACGATTTTGCTTAATTTATCCTTCCTCTTGTCTCGGATTCATCTCATTGCTACTCTTTTGTCGATACCAAAATTTGATGTGCTAGGTGTTGCATTAGCATCACCTGTAACAGGGACATTGTATAGTGCCTCGATGACTTAAGGCGCTTTTGAATTGTCTGTATTGATATCCGAGCCTTTAGCTCATTTCTTGGGGTAAGATACCAAGGCCATTAACCTTAGGTCAACAGCTACCTTTAAGATACCGCCGCTCCTGCAACCAATTCTGACTACAGTAGAGTGTTGTGTTGCGTTAGTTTTGGAAATTTCCCATGACCATCTCCGACAAGCCAAATACTATTGGCTAACCTGGGTGATGTTATGGGACACCATTACATGGGAATCAATGATGTTAAGTGTTCCTAATGAAGCAATAGCCCATGAATATGAAACATTAGAAGCTGTAATTAATATTCTAATATGGTTACTTGTTAATAGTTATTTTTAGCTTGATTATTATAATTTTATTAGCCTTTTCTACTTCATTCAAGATGATACTTTTTTTCAATATCTGATAAAATTTATGGTATTCTAATTGCCGCAGGGAATTTTCGGATTTTAAATTCATCTAAGTTGGTTCCGTAAACCCTAAGGGATTTAAATTTTATAATGAAAAAAATGTTCGTATAAATGTTGAGATTTACTTAAACCTATTAGATCTAAATCATTCATAATATATATTACTGTTTAATCCTCCATTAATGCTTAAGTCTTATTTTGAGTAGGTCTAAAATAGATAAATAAGCATAGCTAATTCTAATTTACACGAGATTAACTATTGAGTCAAATTTACATTTATCTTGTACTGTTTTAGAAATTTGTCAAACATCACTTGTGCCCAGATAACATCCACTGCCACCGTCGTAAGTAATCCTCATACCCAAGAACTTGGATACTCCCCCCAAGCTTTTAATCTCCAGCTTTCGAAAAATCCAAGCATTCGACACTATTAACTTCGTGAACCTTCAAGATGTTGTCGACAATATTCATTCCCTTTCATGTCACGCATCCTCCAAAGCCTTCACGTGGGCATTTGGAATACCGCCATCAAGCGCCTTTCTCCGCCACTTCCTTTACAATGCCGAAAACATTTTTACTATGCCCATATCAATTACCGCAGCAAACGTAAGATCATAATCCACTCCGAACTTCTGTTTTTGTCGCACGCAACTAACAGTATCGTACCGTTACAAAATTTCTATTAGTTCAGTCATCGTCTTTTCACGCACTTGGAACAAAAAGATATTACATCACTTTGTTGTTTCACAATACTACACAATTCGTTAGATTCCAGCGTCTTTCTTTTCCATTCGTTCATCGGTTGAATCCACTTGTATTTTTGCATACTTTTCAATGCTTCAGAGCAGTTCCAAGGGTTCATTTTTGTAAAAAAAACATAACTCTATCTTAATCCTTGCTCTCTTCTTCGCAAATTTCTTCAACTCCCTTCTTTTCCTTTTAGTAACCTCTCGTTCCACGTCGCTCTCTACTCCAAGCTGGTTTCTTCTTGCTCTTGGTAGGCTTCCCGTTTTTCTTCTCACGCTCTTTCTACACAGTGGCCGTTACTTGTTCCGTAACTCCGAACTCTATCGTTTCCATCTAAAACAATTCAAACAACTGTTGATTCTGCTTATCGGTTCGATTTTCTACGTTCTTGACGTGCTGCGTTCTTATCTTGATTCACATAGACCTTAAAGGCTTTGACCTCTTGCTTTTTCCAATACTTACTAGAATCTTCGTCCTGTGCACCAACGATTCTTTTTGAAGTTGCAATACACTGTACACGATGACCAAAATGCCACAACTTATCCAGCACTTGGTTTGACCATCGTTAAAATTTCCATCGAAGATATCCGCCGTGGGTTAGCGGAAGTCGGGCTTCGATTCAATATGTGCACTGCATAATCCACGGCGTCAACAAATCCAATCCACTCGTGAATAACATACAGCACCATATTCATAACCGTGTGATGCATATGTTATGCTTTCCCGTTTTGCTGGCTTGGTTTTTGGTCTCGCTCATTTGTCGTCACGTTTTAGTATTCTTATAACTAATCGATATTCTTGTATTCTGCTCCACTGTCTAAACGCATATGTGTATCTTACAATTCAAATCTCTATAAAAAAAATGTTCAACCTTTTTTGCAGCCAAGGCCTTGGTCTCCGCGGGAAAAATACGCACATATTTGCTGTTATGATCCAGAAAATTAATCATGTAGCGATTTCATAATCCCTTGGCGTAATTGGCCTTCAAATTCAACACACTACTCCACCCATTCTGTCCGTTAGATCATGCTCCCCGTACAAATTTCTTGACTGTGTGTTCTTCACCTGTTCACCTTGTGCACAGGCAACAGTTGAGTCGTGTAGTATCCGTTTGCTCAATTCTATGGCTAGGATCCTTTGACACTTCTCGATCCCATTATAATTCAAATGCATGGAATGCATCAGTGAACCACGTTTAACATAAAAAAATGCTTCGTCAGTATCCTTATCAGTCGCTTCAATAATGAACATCTTGGTATGTTTCGTTGTTCATACTTGCGTAGATTTGTAAAAACTTGGGTCGTGGATGTCGTTTAATACCTTGAATATCTACAATGATTTTTTTGCATTGAAGTCCGTTAACGATGAAAACAACACCCCAAGACGGTTCGCAGACAGTATATGAAGATAACGAAGTCAGGGATTTGTCCATTTGAATGTTTATTAAGAAGTGATTATATATTCCAACATGTAATATGCATAAGAGTTAAAGTTCTATCCTCCATCTGTCGTGTGTTCTACATTACTCATCCCTTTTCCGTACCAAATAATAGGTATAACATCCTTAAGTACGCTATCTTATCTCTTAAAAGTACGAAATTATGAACGCTAAAAATAAAATAGAGATAACGTCTAATATGCCCCTGTTTTGGCCCAAACATTCTAAAATGCCCCTCTTCTTAAAAAAATCCTAAAATGCCTGTTTTCGCGGTGCACTCCAATCGCTAAATTTAAGGCGACTATTTAATGAAACATTAGGGGGTGTCAACGTTACCATAAAAGGGGTGGATAATAAGATTTTAGATCGGCACCCGATAGCGTTTTATCAGGGGTATCAAAGTTCGCCCCCCCTCGACTTAAAAATGATTTATCGAACGTTTTGATACCCGTTACTAATTTTATTCCTTGCCCGTATCAAAGTTACCTTCAACCGCGACAACAATGCCGAAGCTTTCAAAAACAATTATTGTCTTTTTTCTTTAAGTATGTCTATACTAGCAGTATGTGTGTGTGTGTGTGGGTGGTCTTCACTCATTTGCCATCGTACATGTCTGAGATGGCATTACAGACATATTTCTAACTCTAGCGACGCTATAGAAGAAAACATGCGCTCTTATTGGGCTTTGGCACTTTCTTTCGACGCACTTCCCGCACGAACGTCTCGAATACCGCCCTTACATTTGCTCCTGTGAACGCGCTCGTCTCTATATAGCGCGCATTGTATGAATGTGCTATCCGTCGACCTTCCTCAGTACTCACTTGGCACTTGTTAGGTTCGCGCTCGACCACATCTTTTTTATTAACCACAAGAATGATCGGCGGGAGTGGGCGGCGACTCTCGTTGATCTGAAGATGTAGGTCAAAAAAAAGGGTTGCAATTCCTACAAGGACCATAAAGATTATTTAGTCCTATTGCCACATAATGCAAGCTCATTACTTACGTGAAGAGAAATCCGGGAATCCATACTATAGACAAAACATAGCCATCTTTGTCCATCATCCACTGTCCATGGATTCAAAGTCCTGAACAAACCAAACATCACGTCAGCACAAAACCAAGATCTCATCAAGTGTAACAACCGCGATCGTCGTACTTCTTGCCCTGCAGTGTCCAGTATTTCAAGCATACACGGGTCCCAGTCCTTCACAAAATAATATCTCACAAAGCACAAGGTAAGTGCACTTTTGCCCACACCACCTGATTCCAGCACCGAAATTTCGAAATTCTCCTGTCTATTAGCAGGTCCTGAAAAATGTGAGCTCCATTAGCCTCATTCTTAGCAGCAGCATCGATGTGTCCTACCGAGCGACTTGTAGAAGGCCTCGCCCTGCGAAATGTAGAGCGTGTCATTGTTCTGTAGCTCATCCACGTCCGAGATCTCTGCACCACTGGCAAGGAACAGCCGCTTCGCACGTACTCCCAGCTTCTTACTAGCCATCTTTTTCAGCCGCGTGATACTATCAGAAGCAGATTTTTATCAACCCCCGTTTAAATTTTATTGACCTGGGGCCGACCAGGTCGATAAAAACTGGCCGATAAAAATGGTTTATCAGATTTTGATTTCCCAGATAATTTTTTTTTAACTCGTGGGAAAATAGGATTTTAACGGCCGAAATCCAAAAAGATAAAATTTAATTTTGACACCCCCTATTAGCTTGCCAATCATCTCTAAGTTTGAATGTCGGTATTACAGGGGCATATTAGACGTTATCTAATGAAAATAGACGTTTACCCGGATTTCGGTACAAACCGATATAACGAATTTTTCAACATAAACTAAAAAATAACTCTCATGCAGCCCTCTTGTGGAACCGAAGTCTGTGCGCTCCGTCGCCTCCTATGACTCTGTCGATGTGCTTGGGTAGTCCAGATCGTTACCCAACTGTCGCTGTGTTGGGGGATCTTAGTGACGCTGTCAACGTCGTATTTAACGTCTTAAAATGCTTAAAAGGACTTGCTTTTGTCACATTTATATTACTTTTATCTAACCTATTGGGTAATGAATGTCAATACTGAAGTCCACACACAGGACAGAGGATCACAACATTATTTTCTCTGGTTGGTTTCTTCGCGCAAAGCATCAGCAATGACGTGGTGATTCGCTATCCTTAGTAGCTCCTCTTCGCTTTTGTCACTCAGGCTTTGGTCTTTAGCAAGTAGTCGCAGCTTCTCCTTGAGTTTGGGGTCGACATTTTGTCGCTTGAGCAGCCGTTTTAACGCTGGAGAGCCCGGTGCCGGCGGCAACTTGATCTTCCTGTTCTTCACGACTTCGCTCCCAAACGCCATCATCGCAAGATCCTCGCTTCCCAACTGAATGTGCTCACGTCTTCGTAACCAGCTCATTTTCCCATAAACTCTTGCAGGTTTGACCCCATATCGCCGGAGATTCTCTTCCCATTCTTCGAGCACCTTGGGATCCCTATTCCTGGCCACGTCTTCCCGCAGTTTTTTTGCACCGTATCCCCAGCTTCTCCTCAGTCTTTCGAAAATCATGCTACCGGCAGTCATCAACTCTAGATTGTATTTCCCCATCATCCCAAGCCCGCGATAAGTTCGTAACCTATTCGCGCCATATACAACATCCTCCATGTCGATCCCAAGTTCCTCCATCCGTTGTGTGAATGCTTCGTTTCTCTCAAAGGGAGATACATCCTGCAGCTCGTTTGGCGCATTGACTATTGCACGAAGAGCCTCATGAGATGTCGGTCTTTCTCGTAATGACGTCGACATGGAATCGAGACGTTGTGGTATTCCTCTTTCAGTATCCGAACCCTCCGTTGCTTCATTGTCTACTCGAAGCTTAGCGTTGTCTTCAACTGGCGTGCTCTGATCCTCCACGTGATTGGATGTTTCAATAACGACGGGGGTGAGCTCGGCACTGCCGTGTGCTGTGACAAGCGCAGCAATGAGGATGGAGAGAACGAGGATGATCATTAGGAGGGGGCGATATTTGCTTGTTGTGTAGGTCGAAAAATCAAGAATGCTAGAATTTAAGGAGCAAACAAACAAGTAAAGGTCAAAATCAGGAAGTACGGTTGGTTGTGGTCAATTTCAGAATCAGGAATCAGTATCATGTGTCTCACCACTACATTCTTCTTTTTTACCTCGTAGTCGTCTTATGTACCATGTCCAGAATCCAGAAAGCCTCCACCATCAGCTCTACTGTCGGTGGTGGGTGTGACATTGATTATTTTTTTTACCTCTTTTTCCTTCTTTTCGTAGACACAATGTAACAAAATCGATGACGTCACAACCAACAGTAAGGAATAACCTATTCGCACATGATGTCTTTCCTAACGGCACATGGTTGGAACAGTTTTTTTTAGTGCGGTTGGATGAAATATATTTTAGCCAATTAGGGATGTCACTTGGTCTTCGAGACTTGGAGGATGGAGGTCTTGGTATGAATGCAAGAAATGACTTCAGCAATAAAAGGCGCGACAGACAATGTGACAATCTTGGAGGACTGTTCGTTTGCTTTGAAATGCATTGGGATCGTGTTGGTCGTCACGAACTTATCCAGCACCTTGCAGTTCTCCAGTGTTTGCAAGGCCTGGAACAGTGGAATTAAGACCATGTACCACGATAACAGAAGAAGGTACGAGATTTACATCAGCTGAGTATCGAGCATGAACAGCAAACGCGGACACGGTCTTGGCACCATTCGCCTGTAGCACCTTCCGTCGCTATCTTTACGAGAGTCGCACCAGTGCCCACTAAGGTATCTACAACGATACAGTCCTTGCCGTTGACATCACCGACCAATTCGCCAGGCTGATGCTTGTCTAGCTGATTCTTTCGAATCACAAACGCCAATGGCACAAACTCGTCGATTGTACGCGATAAAGTGTACCGAAACTTGGCCGCCCGGTTTACAGCAGCAGAGTGTGGTGCCACAACGATTGGTTCACCCAGTGTTTGCTCCGGAAAGTACACGGAACCTACAGGAAAGCTTCAAGATTGTCAACCTGTTGTGAGTTTAACAGAAAGCAGTTAAAAAGGGTGTCCATATTATTACTCCATTCACGCAACTACTGAAGCACTAATGCTGCTCCTATCCACCATGTCTGCTGCAAAATCTGCATCAGTCTAGCAGGTAATTTGAACAGGCATCAGTAGCTCCTCATCATGTTTCAAGTGCGTCTTCAGAGACTTGCTTCCTTTCAGATACTTCACAATTTCATTCGCCGCTTTATAGTTCCCTAACGCTGGATCATACGTACGCCCTGTGGCGCGATGCACAGCAAACGAGATATCTACAATGGGCTTCTAGCCAAGGACTGAAACGTCTTAACACAGGGCCTATTTTTTTCCCGGATTTCACCGACAGTGGCTATCCAACTCGTTGATTTCATCAGCATCCAGTACACTGGGTTTGCCTTTGCAAGTTCATGGGTGGGTCTTCAGTAGCTCGTCGATCCTAGATTCGTGATCCATTGCGTATTTTAATTACTATGATAAAAATAGGTGACATGAGTGTTGTTGCTGTTGCCTATTTTGGATATTGAAATAGGTCTTTTTTATCAGTATAAAAAGGTAACAAGAGCTTCTATCGTACACTAGTCATCCTCACGCCTCTTGACTAAGCGTTGGTGCAAGAGAAACTTGGACGAGAAGATTTTCTCCAGGCCAATCGTTCTCTAACTATTTTGTACTCCTAAAGCATCCTCCTATACACGGTACTAGGGCTTCCTGCAATCCTGATGCCCATATTTTCTAAAAAAAGTTTCCATTATTCTTGAGCTCGAGAACATCCATATCCTTAAAAAGATTCTCGACAACTTGAGATGTAGTTTATGTGGCCAAAAGTTCATCGACGTACGCACCAACTGGAAGCGTATCGCCATTTCCCCTTTTAATGAAAAACATGGGTCCGTTACACATTGCAAGAATTCCATGTTCTGAAAAGTTTCGCAAGGTAGCTGATACCAAAGCCTTCCAGCCTACTTCCTCATACAGGTTTTTCTGCGTAATTGCAGTGCAAGATCATGCTTGGATTCGACACCAAAATTTTCAAGGTCATCTTTCGTGATTTTCATACTTTCAGGTGAATTTGATATTCATCTTTGGTCTTTGCCTTCAAGTAGCGCTTGGAACATCGCCGCGCCGATCTGGAACACCCCAAATTTGGGCCATCGTAAGATTTATCTTAACGTTGTTGATTTCCATGACGGTAGAAAACGTGCAATAATAGTCTTGACCGTGGACTTGTTTGTCGCCTCTTGCGACTAATCGATCCTTGTACCTTTCAATGGTACCGTACAATCTTAGTTTGGTCTTGTAGACCTAGAGGTTCCTTTTTAGGCTGGCTTCTGATTAATCTCCAAGTCCCGAGGTATTCAAGATACTTTTACTCGACTTACTTATCCAATTTCCACATCTCGGCATTTCTGTTTTTATGTGCCTCCTTGAAAGACCCTGGATCTGGAACTGCCACTCGTGCACCACTTTCAGAAAAGTGTCATCTGACATCGTTTCTGTGAACAGTGGATTTTCGTGCGTGGTTTAAGATTCGAAATAATTTTCTGTTCTTGGTGGCAGCTTCTCTTCGTCTGATGCATCTTCGTCTCTCTTGTCGGTATTTTTCTTAGACCATTGCCTTCGGCGTCTCATTTTTCTTCCGTCTAGACCTGCGCACACGTTCACCAGGTCCGGGGTTGGTACTATATCACCACGAACTTCATTGTATCCCCCTTCAATTGTACTTCATTTTCTTGCACTTTTTCTTGCAATCCACCGCGAGCTTTTGCAGCTCTTATCGTCCGCACTCCTGAGATGCTTCATGAGTTTTTTACTGGATTCTTTTCCAGTTTCTCAATATTCTGTAACGTGTTGGGGTATAGTTACGAACTTATCCTTTATCAAGAGCAACTTATACCCCTTTGTTTCGTCATTCTTGCCCAATATCAGGGCTCGCTATTTTTTGTCTGATTCCTTTTCTTAGTGTCCCTCGAAACCATGCATGGCGAGGCAAAACGACAGTATCCACAAGCGAATATCATTTTGCGGTCAATAATTCATTGGGGGGGTGTAAGTTTACGGGTCGGAATACCGTTGAGTATGTAAGAGGCATACCCGAGAAGTACATCAACGAAATACCTGACCAAAAATCACATACCGGGCCATGTTGAAATCGTTCGATTCATGCTTCCGATTCTACATTTGAGGCTGGAGTTTCAGCTTCGGTAATTTGTCTTCTTACGCCAATTTGCTTACCAAACAAATCCACATTCAGTACTTGCCACCTCCATCTGCTCTTAACATGTGAACGCGACTCGAAATCATTTTCAAACGAGGATAAAAATGTTCAAACATTTTTGCTGCTCGATTTTTGGTACGAGCAGCAAAAACCCATACCTATTTCGAGAAGTAGTCCTCGAACACAATTTGAAAGCGGTTTCCACGCCTGTCGAGCGGTGGGGTCGGGCCGTTTAAGACGTCAACGGGAAATAATGAGCTAAGTTCGTAGATATTGTATGACAAAGGTTCTTACCTCCAATAACGTTGATAATGCATGAGTGTATCCGGAGTATCAATTTCTTCTCTTCACTATTCCAATAGCCTCGTTCAGAAGTCTTGGGAGCATGGACACTCACAGGAAATGTCATGACGTTTCTTAAGTCTCAATGCAACTGATACGCATTTGATAATTCATCTGTCACCGCCATCGCCACCTTTTGCTTTCGGTCCTCCTTTTGTCTTCCCACTCTCTGTTCTTCTTCTCCTGCTGCTCCTCCCACTTCCTCCTCTGTTTTTCCTTCCTCTTCTCATGCCTCCACACTACCTTATCGAACTTCAAACGGTCGGCAGCAGCCTTAGCGACATATTTTGATGTTTCGCTGCCCGCAGTAAGAAATTCCAGAGCAAACGAATTTCTGCTGACTTTTGCCCCAGGTGTGGACGAGAGAGACTCTGGCGTCCTTCTTCACTCGTCGAATTGGACGCTGTCCTTCTTCCTCTCCTGTAAGCTTGCTGATCGGGGGCCGCACGCGCAGTCCCTGTCACACCACCGGCGGCTCTTCCATGAACGGGTAAGGAATAGACAGGGAGGCAGCGGCTCTAGCGCTTTGTCGGCCACGTCGTCGTTGTTTTCAAGAAGAGCAGCAAGCTCCCTATCGGACCTGTCCACCGTTCCTTCACCAAGAATAGCATCGCCCAAAAATGACCTCTTCGTCCGCGTCGTTTTTGCTTCCAACGACAAGGATACCTCCCGTTGACTTTTATGTTCGGGAACGGAAGCGGGTGCCGTGGAGTCATATACGATGGGCGGATGAAAGTTGGCCTTTTCCGGATGACAGGGACACTCTTTTCAAGCTTTTGCTCGATCAAGAAGATGCCGACGGCTCGATCTTGTTCAGTAACACCGGCTCCCGTTTCGTTCCTCGATTCGGCAGCCTTGCGGTACTTCTTTTTATACTGATCGACCTGTCTCGAACGTTCTTTCCGGTTAGAGAACCAAGTCAGTGTCTTGACTGGGAAACCAGATAGGCCGCTAACCTGCCGTCACCGACGTTAGTGTTAGCGGCTTGAACAAAATCGGACTCGATCAAAGAAAAGGGAATCCGCGAACCGACCATAGCCGTCTTTTTCGGCCCGACAAGATCCGTTTACTTGGGTTTTCTTTCCTGCCCCGAACAACGTGTTGTAGTTTCCCGGCTGCTGTAGCCAGCTGCAGATTGCAAGGTCATCCGAATGTTCAAGCCTCGGTGCAGATGCAGGTCTCGAGGACGAGCGCCCGAGCGGTGAGCTTTCTGCGGCGATTCACAAAGCTGGTTACGTTGGACAGGTCGATCGAGACGTGTTCGTGTTCGACCTGTGGTTGAGATTCCGCGAGCGGAGGTTGGGGAGCGCGTTGGACACACGTGGGGCGAGCGATGTCACGTCCCCATGGGGGTTGGCTATCTGTGGTCGGGGTGGGGGTGGGGGGGGGGGGGGGGTTGCGACATGCATCCGTATGATTTTCCTGACGGTATCCGTAAGATACTTTAGTTTTGCAAAGGGGATACAGTGTATACCGCGTTCCCATATCCGTATCCGTAGCTGGAAATCGTACGGACGACTTTTCGGCTAATCCGGATGGGTTGAACCCCCCCTATTATTGGAGACGTAACATGTGCATTCCTTACAGTCTAATGGACTATTGTGTATTTTTGTTAGGCTCGTCATATACGCGAAAAATAACGACGGTAAAATGCAGGCGCGAGTTGCCGTGAGTTCACGACGACAAACTTGTCTTTGTCGCCTTGCAAGCAGGAAAGAACGACGACGAGGACACGTTAGGTTAGTTCTCGCCGCCCTTTTTGCCTGTTTTTGACTTGATGGTCTCAATGCCGGCAGCAGCCGTAGTCTTTGCTTTCTCAAGGCCAGAAGTGGACGCCGCCCGCGCCTACGAGTCGACATTCAATCACACGCACATGTGAGCCAATGTATATACTATCATATCGTCAACGGGACTGACCTTCTCCAATGCACCCGAGGCAACGAGCGATGTCCGTTCGTAGGCGCCACTGGCCATGTTCGATGACTTCTTAAAGGCATCCGACTCTTTCAGCTTACCATACTGCTCCTGGCTCGCATTCGCAGCGTTATTGATTCCATCGGCAATCACTTTGCCCGCATTCGACGCTTTCGCGGCTTCAAGTGCCGCTCCTGATTTCTCTTTGAACATCGAGATCGTTTGTCCAAGGACTCTGCAGGCCCACGAGCGCGGTTAGCGATTCATCGTAGTAGGAGAAATAAAAAGCAAAGGGAAAACGCACTTGGACGCGGTGTTCGCGCCATTCTTGAGCTTATCGACAGGGAGCACGTTATTTAGCGACGTACGATCCCCTTTTGTCGCATTCGCGGCCTTGTCATCGCTGTCATCCGAGTCGCCGTCGTGTGTCTGTGGCTGGTTCTCGTTCGTCCCGCTCTCGTCCTTGTTGCCGTCAAAGATGAGATGATCCAGTTCCTTGTCATCCGTTTGCTTCTGTTGGAGAGACACGTCGTCCATCGTGGCCGCGCTGCGCTGCGAAAAAGGAGGGTCGAAGAACTGTGGATATACACTACTACTACACAGTGGGAAGACATTGGGGACGCGATGATTGGACGAAATCGTGGTCGGCCCCGAACATACGTGTTATGTTGCTCCACACGGCGAGTTTTACTACTTCATCTAGTACGTGGGATCCGCGGCTCGCGCGGATACTACTATACGCCCCCTTGCTACTATACAAAAAGAACGCTCGAACGAAATGGCTGCGACTTGATTCGTCGAAATCCTTGTCCCTTTTCACCCAATCCAATCCATCGTCATGAGCAAGCGCACGGTAGTAGAGTGGTCCCCGCACGATGCGTCGCTCTTTGCCGTCGGCGCCGACAACTTGCGGCTGTTTGAGGTCACGACGTCGTCCATTTCGTCTCGAGCGTCCGCCGACGCGACCACGGCGGGCGACACGCCCACCACGCAGCGCAAACGCTCGTTCCGCGTCGTGCGCATCAACACGAAAGTGTCGCAGCTCAAGTGTTTGCAGTGGTATCCCATCGAGACCAAGCCGCTCGTGATCGCAACCGGTGCCGGGTCGGGGAAAGTAGTGCTCAGTGACTTTGACGACCCGCGGGCGCGCGTCATGGGCGAGTTTCTACCCAAGTACACTCGACCGTGTCATGCCGTGGCGTGGAACCCGTCCCTGCCGCATCAATTGGCCGCGGGCTTTGACAAAGTGCGGAGTGACTTTTGCACGCTCGTGTGGGACCTGAATACGTCCCATGGCGTCGGTGGTAGCGCCCCGGGCATGACGAAAAGCAGCAGCAGCAGCAGCGGCAATCTGGACGACCGACCGGGGGACCCAAGCGCAGGTCTCGAGCGTGCCCTGACGAATCGGAAAGGAGGGACCACTGGCGTGAACACCGCTAGTCTCGGGATCGGAGCGGGCTCGAATGCGTTATTCGCCACGGATTCGAAACCCGTGCATGAGCTCGCGAATTCCGAAGCTACCATGGCGCTGTCGTGGGTGCCCTTGCAACCCACGTGCTTAGCGACCGGCACGGGCTTCAAGTGGCTGCGTGTGTACGACTTACGTACCAAGGGATCGTCGTCCCCCATGAGTGTCGTCGCACACCATAAAGCCGTGCTCGGCGTCGTGTTTGACCAGCATCGACCGCACATGCTGGCCACGTATAGTGACGCGCCACAGGAACCCGTGAAAGTCTGGGATCTTCGGCAACTGGAATCGGCCTCCGGACCCGTGCTGTCGCTGTATCAGACGAGCAAGAACCTCGCACAGGTATCCTGGTGCCCCTCCAAGCCAGGGATTCTCGTCACGGCGTCCACGGAAGAAAAGTGGGTGTCCTTGTGGGACGTCACCAAGCACGAGAGTGCGTCGTCCACGCTCAAGAAACCCTTTCGTCGACGCTACACGTCAGAACCGCTCACAGCGTTTTCATGGCAACATGTGAACGCTCCGTCGCGACCACCGCGCGCATCGAAGGGAGAGACCCATCGCACGGCCCCCAACGAGCACTTGACGGCAGCCGCGTTCCCGAACCGACTCTTGACGGCGTCCATAACGGGGGAACTCGAAGACATTTCCGTGCATGATGCCATGCCGTTGTCGCTTTCGTCGCATGGCGCCGTGGCGTTTGGGTGTGGGAAATTGTTATTTGGTGGGTCCATCGGCGGTACGGGACTCGGCACCTCTGCTGAAATGCGTCTCGTGCTCGAGGAAGACGTTGGCTTGGATGCCCTTGGTGACCAAGATATCTCGAATGACATGTACAAACTCGCAAAGCAAGGGTACGCGACGATTCTCGCGGCAAATTTAAAGCTATTTCACGAGACCACGTCCCGTGGCCGCGAGCTGCGTCATTTGTGGCTCTGGGTCGACCAAGTCGAGACTTTACGTCGACTGCAGGCTTCCCGCATGGAACAGCTGCGATCGTCCACGAATGGGCTCGGGACCAGTGCAACACTGGCTGGTCCGTTGCGTGGATGGCCTGTTCACCCGAATATACTTGTGCTTGCAGGTGTAAAGAATCTACTGACCGCGTCGGACACAGAATGCTTGACAAGTACTCGACCGGGCCCAGCTGGAGTTCCGCTCGCTGGTCACGCCGCCGGTTCGATCGACGATGTGGTCTCTGTCATGAAAACCGATCAAGTTCTGGGGTGCCAGTATTTTGAAGGGCCCGGGCGGCGCTTGGGGTTGTTAGCGTGTAACTGGGACCCGGACACGGACCAGGGAGCGTCTCGCGCTTTATCCGCTGGTGGGAGTGGTTCCGGCCAGGACCATATCGCAGGGCGACAAATGCATCGAAGTGGCTCCAGTACGTGGAATCCGCAGCAGTACGATGAGAAGCCGGCCCACTTTGCCTCGCGGTCGAGGAACGAAGACCGTCGCTATGAGCTCGAGAGCATTTTAAATCGATGCGAGTTGGAAGGGAATTACGCTCGCGCAGCGGCCGTCGCCGTTTTTCATGGCGATTTAAACGCAGCCGTGGCGCTGCTTCAGAAAGGGGCGACGTGGTTGACGCAGATGCAACACTTGAACGTTGGCGTCACGTCGCCCTACTCGCCAGACTTGTTGCAGCTCATTGCCATGTCACTAGCAGGCTACTCGTCGTCGGTTGCGAGCGCTGGGAGCTTGACGCTATGGTCCACCATGACCCAGCAACTTTTGAAACGAAGCGAGATTGTGTCCCAAGCGAATCCTCGCTACTTTCACGCCATGCTGTCGTTCTTGTGCGTCGCGAGCTCGCCGAACGCGACGAATTGGAACGTCCGGACGACGCAGCAACCTCCACGACGTTCACAGAGCCGACGACAGTGGGGAAGTGTCGACGGCCTCGTAGCTTGGGGTGCATCGAAACCTGCTAGTGCTGGTGCTTACGCTGTCATTCTCAACGACGAGACACTACCGCTAAGCGACCGACTAGCGTTTGCGTGTCGTTTTCTCCAGGCGGACGAGTTGCTTGCGTTTGTGGCCCAATATGAAGCGGAAAGCCTGGAATGTGGTCGACTCGAAGGATTGATTGTGACTGGACTCAATACGGACGGAGTCCGTCTGCTTCAAGCGTACTTGGACAGGACCGGCGACATTCAGACGCTCGCATTACTCGCTGCCCGCCTTCCGTCTTCGTACGTGGCCCACGTCTCTCCTCTCGACACCTGGATCGAGAGTTACAAGGACTTGCTCAATCACTGGCAGCTCTTTCACGAACGTGCTCGATTTGATGTTGGGCGGTCTCAGCTCCAGGACATGCTGCATGGCTTCCGTACCATTGTCGAGGACGCGGGCAGGGGGTCGCCGACCGAGCTCGCAGGCGCCTCCTCCTCCTCCACCGTCTCGGTCCCGCCCCAATTGTTTGTGCGCTGTAATTTCTGCAACTCGTCGCTCTCGCTCGCAGGCTTGCTTCGACTGGGTGGGTCGCACTCGTCGTGGTTAACGCGTGCCAAGCCCAAGCTCACGTGCTGCCCCACGTGCCGCAAACCGCTGCCCCAGTGCGCGCTGTGCTTGCTCCCGTTCGGCTCCTTAAACCCCTACTTTGAACTCGCGCACCGTCGATCGCGACAAACACTGGAAGCCGTCCACACGTTGGTCCCAAGCGTCGCGACCGACCAGCCGAGCAGTGTCGTCCTGCCCGAGCCCAAAGCCGCCAAGCACGAGTACGAGCACCTGGGCCAGCTCTCGAGCATTCCGTTTGTCGAGTGGATTACGTGGTGTCAGTCGTGCAAGCACGGCGGCCATGCCCACCACCTCGCCGACTGGTTCCAAGCGCACCCTGTGTGTCCCGTCACCGACTGCCAGTGCGTTTGTCAGCACTTGGACTTGCCCCTCGTGGGTCACGCGGATCAAACGTCGATGCTCGAGCAGCAGCGCGCGACTGCCGCTGCGTGGACCACGACTGCGCCCGAGGCAAACGACACGAAAAACGACCACCCCCTACCGTCGCAGCAGCCCACACAAGCGTCCGAGCACCACAGAGCGCCGCCGTCTACCAGCAACAACAACTCGTGTCTCGACCCGCAGGATCCACAAGGGCCAACGCGCCCGACCGCTCCGCCGCGTTTCTCGGCGTCGTCCACGATCGCGACCTCGCGCTCGTACTCGTCGGCGCTCGGGCGACTCCCCAGTGGCTTCACGAGCGGCTACCCCCCGCCGTTTTCACTTGCCGGGAGCAATACCGTGGCCCCTTTCGCGAGTGGCAGGATGCCGCCACAACCGGTCGAGGGGAGCCGCACGAGGGGTGCAAACGACGGCTTCTCGCTTGGCAATCGACTCGATCAGTTGGAGAAGGACACGAGCACGTATCATCAGTACATGTGAACGCACACACGTGGCACGTGAAAACCGTCCGTGTCAACTTAGTCGAGTATCCATCCATCCATTCGCCTCTCCGTTGTCGTTCGTGTGTGTGTAGCCAATTGAATCCGTGAAACGAAGCTGTGCCTTGGAACCTTTGCCTTGGAAAAGTCGACGACGGTATAGAGAGGCAGCGAGTTAAAGACAGTTTTTGTGTTACGAGTGTGGCGGGGATAGGGAGAGGCTACGCATAACTTAAGTTGTGCGTACCACGAGGTAAGGATCCTCGTCGGCGCTATTTAGAGCTCCCGGAGCACTATCCTTCTCTACTTGCCCAATCACGCGTCAGCTTTAGTGTGTAATGTGCAATCGAGGACCCGCACGCAAGACGGCGGATACTTATATAACACCAAGAGATTAAAATTTGTCAAGCCACCCCCACCCATCGAAACCGGCCTATAGATAGAGAAATAGATAGAGCAACAACCAGCACCGAGGACATAACGACGCGTCGCGGAACGTGAACGTAGCGCATCACGTCGTGGCGTCCGCGTCGTCAAGATAAACATCCGCGCCATAGATCGAGGACACGAGGACGCTCAGACGACTCCGTAGACGGTCATTCCGCGCGCGCAGCTCCTGCACAGCCTGCGTAGAAGAAGGCAGCCGAGTGGATTAGAAACGCGTTTCTAACGGTGTCTCTCGAGAGTGCACGCGTACCTGCTGGCTCTTTTCGAGCACCAACTTTTTGCGACGGCGAGCTCGTCGCGCGTGCAACCGATTGCGTTCCCGCCGCACGCGTTCGCGTTCTTCTTTCGAGCACAAGAGCATATTTGTCGCAACCGTGGCGGACGACGTGAACCACCGTCTCTTTCCATGTGCGTTCGTCGGCACGAGACACGGACACATGTCGTTTTCCCTATGTCCGCAGCTCGTTTCCTGCTCAAGTATCTCGTCGTCGCCATCGCTCTCTTGGGAAGCGCACGGCACGTGGAACTGCTTTGGACACAATTGTCCATGCGCGTCGCGGTCCTCGACGGCATAAACGCCCACCTGCTCCAGTTTGTGTACACAGGGGAGATCATACACATTACCGAGCCTCAAAAGACACACCGCCGTCGCATGAAAGTCAAACGCCTGTTTCAATCGCTCAAACTCATCGTGCAAGGCTTCAATCCGATCTTTGAGACTCTCGAGTAGCTCGCGCTTGCGAATGCGCGTCCGTTGAGCATGCAACCGATTCCGTTCGCGACTGACGCGCAACTTTTCTTCTTCGCCCGAGAGTTCCGTCTCATTCGAGCCATCCGTGCCTGTAGGCGAGTCGAGCGGAAGGAATGAACGTCTCGTGGCTCCGTCTTTCTTGATCGGTGACGTGGTGGGTGGGAACCGCACCGTACGTGACTGCCCACTTGTCGGCGTTCGGAGATTCCCTCCTTCTTGCTCCAGCGTCCCACGCTTACGACGCAAGTAGCGAGGCAGGGGCACACCAAAGTATCGCGCCATGGCTTCCTCGTACTGCTCCCGCTGTTCTTCGCTCTCATGGGCGAACGTTAGAGAGTGCTCCATCGTGGCAACTAGTGGCCCAATGGGCGGCAATACGATCGGCATCCCATAGTCCAACGACATGGGGGCGACTTTCGTTTTGTCTTGAGTTTCGCTAACTGGTTGGTCTTAAGTGCGCTGTCTCGTTCAGCTTCTTAAGTGACGTTCAATCGCGCTTGTGTATGTTTTCTGTCTCGGTACACATGTACGTGGCGTGGCTTAGAGACAAATGACAAATAGCGGGCACCTTGCTGGCGCACGTCCCGTCTTTTTTTCGAAGTTGTTGGCGACGTACCTTGGTTTACGGACCCAAGGTCTGGTCTTTTTCGAGTAAAAGAAAGGACTGCGTCTGGGGTTTGTGATAAACGATTTCATTTGACTCGGCAATCTACTGTACACCTACATGTTGAACTTCCACTAAGTGCGTGGCCAAGTTCTGTTTATGGACAAGTTATTAAAATGTTTTTGGCCAGCCCTTTTAAGTGAAGAGCATTTTGAAAGGAAAGCGAATGTGGGTTACGATTACGGTGCAATAAAAATTTGAAAACCAGCACATACCTTGTGTAACTTAACATCTGTCTTAAGACGTCGCGTTGTGCTCAATGGAGTGAGTACATGAGACTAAGACAGGGGATCCATAATATAAAAGAAAATACCCAGAATTTCGAGTTTTCATATTGTATCACATTCAAATAGCTACAAACTCGTGTGTCCACCACATTGTCCAGTTAGAGGGAGTGGATAGGCGGCCTCTTGACTAAATTTCTAAGGGACCCATGTTGACCCTGCTTTTCCCTCTCGTACCATCCATTTCTCACTTTGTACCTTTGGTAATAATATATGGGCATTGTTAACGCCACTTACGTTTGTAGCGCAAGTTTTTTGATCCTAAATCAATGTCCAAACATCAATAAGTGGTGTTGAAGGTTTGCAAGCGATGTATATGTATCTAGTCCGGCATGGGACTACATACAAACTTCAAGTGATGCGCGACCGTTGCGGTCGCTCATGCATTTATGCATTTTTAGCTACTTTGGAATTTTATCTATATTTAGGTTTTAGGTTAGGCTCTTAAGTACGCATTTATAATAGGGGGGGGCAAACTTAAAGTTTAGCCCAAACGAAATAAACGTTTATATCAATCAAATATCAGGTTTATATCAAATTTGATATACACCTGAGTGACCCGTTTATTTCACTTCAAAAAAAGTGTTTATTTTTTTTCACCTCAAATACGCAAAGTACAGGTTAAAGCAGGAAGGTAGAGGTGTATGTACGAGAGAGCGCTACTGTGCAAGGAAGGAGAGTGTAGGGACGTAAGGGACGGTCGTCCGTTGGCACTTCCGTCGCTACACCTTCTTAGGACCCAGAAATAGGGTCCGTTCATGCGGCCTGATTGGGCCCGTTCAACAAAGGGGGTATTTCAAAACGAAATAAACGTTTATTTCGGATATGAGCAGCTCTCGAGCTGCTCATATCCAAAGTGTGTATATCGTGTGAAATAAAAGTTCATATCGCGAGTGTTTATTTCACGAAATAAACACTTTTTTATGTCTGACCCCCCCCCCCCAATTAGTATATTTTTTACCTTAAAACACGCATTTACACCCTGCCCTCTGTGCCCCTACCCTGATCAAGTATGGCGCGCTTCTTTCATAGAAACTTCCTCCCAGACGGTAAGGCGCTAATGGCAGATACTGTCATAATTGGATTTTGCACGTGCCCCCAACTCGTGTTAATTTCCTACAGGTTATGAGCCCAAAGGACTCGGAGGCACGTAAAGTTTAGCTCTAAGTTTTAAGTATACTCAAGTTGCGTTCTTGTCGTGTGGATTTTGGGGAACGGTCTCCTGGAATTAATTGGAGTGAAGTCGATTATCACGTAGTGGATTAAGTTGTTATCGCGGCTGTCATTTGGTTCATAGTTCACTTTTGGCATGGACGAAGGTGAATCGTTTGACCAGGAGGTCGCATTGAAGGCGCTGCTTCTGCAGGTAGGGAAAATGAACGATATGCTGAGCCAGATGGAGGAAGAACGGTCGTAAGGATCGGGACGGAGTGTTTCTCCGGTTACGGCGAGGGATTCTTCGGTAGGAGGTGGTGTAGCAGGTGCGTATACGCACGGTGCGGCTAGCGCACAGAGGAAGACTTTCCTAAAGCGTCGATATGCCGCTACTTAGCCGATACACCCTTATAAAAGGGCTTAGTAAGAGATTGCTCTCTTACTCGGGGCCAAGATTTCCCTTGGTTTACTGGTTAGTACTAGCTAACGCCTTGAAACAAGGCTTCCCTTAGAAATGGGGTAGTTAGGGGAAGTTATTCCCTTTCACTACAACACTCACTGCGCGCGCGACCGGTCGAGGTCGTGCGCCTAGCAGTCTTAGTGTGATTTTTAAACTGAATGTATATTTAATATGTAATTAGCCTAAATTCATTAAACTAATGTAAACTATATGTAATACTAAGTAGAACTTACCCAATTCGTACCTAGCCGAAATGTAATGTACACCACCTGTATACCAACACGTGGCAGGCTGCCACGCCTCCACCAGGGGCTCCTGCCCTGATTGGTTAAAATAACCAATAGGTCCAAACCTTTCGGACCGGTCAATACTGACCTCAACCGTAGTGTACTTATGTACACAAAATACCCAAATGTAAACAAATGTAACCCTGTTACATCCTCCCCCATCAAGACTATTGCTTATGCAATAAATCAATTATAGTTTGAGAACTCCAACTGCCAGAACTTCTGGCTTACCATGAGCACCTTTAGTGGTGCTGAGTATTCTCGAGAAGAGGAGGTAGACTATTCCGATTACTCGGAGGTGGATTCCCTTGGGGATATCTCCCCAAAGGCTGACCGCTCCGACAACGCCGAACGGCGATGTAGGGAGCCCAATCCGTTCCCCAAACGTGGGGAAAATGCACTAGCTAGTGCGCCACCCCTACCAATGTAGGATGATACATCCGGATCGCCGAAGGCGTTCAGCTCCAATGAGTTGGATGCGGCGCAAGAAGCTCAACTTGCCGCAAAGGCACGATAGGATGCGTTGCGCGCCCCCAAACGCCCGCCACGGGTGGCATATAAGTTTGAGGGTCCTCTTGACCTCCCAAAGTGGGCTAGGACTATGGTAAGGAATGGTTTAGCATTCTATACTCCTGGCCCTGCGGCTGAACAGCCGTATCAATGCGAACGCCGGAAGAAACTCTGGGAACAACTGCTCGCGCGGAAGCATTTCACTAGCGTCTCATACCGAGAGCGCCTCGACAGACAGGCACAGGGTGCCCCTGTTGAGAACCTCCGCGTGGTTCCTATCGTTCTCCTACAAGGAGAGAATGCCGAAGAGGCAGAAAAAAAGTTCCCCGCTGGGCGGAAGGGGATAAACTCCTCCCTAGCTTTTCTCAGCTGCACAACATCTATTCCCACCGTGACGTTCGGGTGGAGAGGGCGTTGAGCTTGGAGTTTGCCAGAGCCAAAGCGATGAGGCAATAACGTGCCATTTATCGCACGCGCTATTCCAGCGCTCCTTCCCCCAACGCGGTGACAGAGAACAGTGCGAGTGCCGCATCTGCCTCCGGCGAACTCCCAACTACTACTGGGAGTGAAGGGGCTTCTCGCTCCCCTTTGGTCGTCGACTCGCAGCGGGATTCTCTCGTTCGAAAGCGTCAACGACGTCACGGAAATCCTGCCGCAGGGGAGCCTCGGACTCCCACTAACTCTGTGAATGTGGATAACCCTTCCACTTCACCAGATATTGGGTTTGACCCCGATGATGGCGTCGCGTCATCCGACGCTCCACATTACCATGTGGAGTACCCTCCGTATCGAGAATTGGAGGAGGAGGTCGCGCAATTGCGACGTGAGATTCTCGAGCGCTGTGATCGACACAGCCATCGCGTTCATGATGTCCACGAGGGGCTCCGCGATGAGGAGAGTGCGATTGACCGCATCGAGAGGCGGCTTGCATCTCTCGAGTCAACCTTTGCGGAGTTTCGTGGTCGCATTTCGAACCTGTCGGAGTTGTTCCGACCTGCCGCTTCTTACTTATTTTACGGCTATTCGCCTTTTCAACCCTCTCCAAGAGGAGACCCGCCTCCGGGTTCTGGTATCGCTTAAGCATACCTACGTAGAGTTTGGATGCGTACGCATCGCCTTCGGAATATCAAAGGTGTAAGCCAAGCCCTTTCGGGCTCGCACCTTGAAAGGTCCCACAAACCTGGGGCGCAGTTTCTTTCTTAACACATTAGAAAATGAATGTGTATGAAGGTTTTTAGCGTTTAATAAAACCCTTTCTACTACTTTGTACGCCCTTTTCTTACGCCGACCCTTGCGGTCGGACTGTTCCTTTTTCTTGTCTTGGCTTTCCGCCATGGCATCGCAAACGTGTCGTAAGACACTAAGGCGCGTCGATAAAAACTTATCGATGTGCTTTCGCATATATACAGGGCTGACATCGGGGAATCCTCCCCCTCAAGCCCTGGGCCACACACACGTGGCGTCAACGGAACCCTCGGATTCACTAATCCGTTCACGTAAAACGGGGTAAACCCCGTAGATGCATGGAACGAACTGTTTATAGCAAATTCGGCCATAGGAAACATCTCACCCCAACTCTTTGGAGACTCCGGGCAGAAACTTTGGAGAATATCTTCCACAACGCGATTAACGCGTTCCGTTTGTCCATCCGTTTGCGGATGATCCGCAGTGGATATGAGGAGTTGGGTGCCCAGCACCTTAAACAGCGCCCCCCAAAACCTGTCCCGTAAAACGGGGATCCCGATCCTATACAACGGAGTCGGGTAGACCATGCTATCGAAAGACACGGTCTAGGAACACTTTCGCTGTTCCTTGTACATCAATGGACTCTAGCACCGCCTCCAGGTGAGCCATCTTGCTCAAACGGTCCACAAAGACCAATATGCCGGTGTTACCGGCCTTATCCTTGGAAAACCGAAGATAAAATCCATACTGATGGATTTCCAACACTCCGTAGGAACGGATAAGCTCGCCAAAGGCGCAGCTGAATCTGCAGAGGGTTTGACCCTCTGACACGTCTCACAGGTGCGAATATACACACCGACCCACTTATACATTTTGGGCCACCAATACAAAGCGCTTAAAGCGCTATAGGTCTTATCCTGACCTAAATTACCCCCGGTAGGGGAGCCAGGTGCCTCAAAGAGGACTCTATACTTCAGGTCCTCATCATGAGGAACAACCACCCGCGGAGTGTCCTCCGCGCTCGTGCTATAATATAGCAAACCGTCACAGTAGCTGTAACGGTGTAGCCGAGCTCTAGCTCGACTTGACAGGTTAGGCTCAGACGAGCCAAGACCCCTGTCACCCAACGCGCTGATAAGCGCCGTACATTGTGGGTCTTTCTCATACGCCTGGCGTATGAGATCCACCATAGACGAGGTGATGAATGTCGCATGAGCGAGCTCGTAATCGGGACGACGCGACAACGCGTCTGCAAGCACGTTCTGCTTGCCTGGTTAATACTTAACCTCAAAGTTGTACTCCGCAAAGAAGGAGAGCCAGCGGTCCATCCGTTGGGACAGATGAGGCGACTTCTTCGCTGTCCGTAAGGACGCGTGGTTTGTATAAACCACGAACGGCTTTTTTTGCCGAGTAGGTGAACCCCAAATTAAATAAGGGCATACTTCATAGCGAGTAGCTCCTTATCATGAACGGGATAATTACGTTCCGCAGCTTTCAGCTGCCTCGACTCAAACGCGATCACGCGTTCCCTTCCCGCATCGTCTACTTGTAACAAAGCACATCCGATTGCGAAATCGGAGGCGTCGCAGACGACGCTAAAAAGTTTCCCAGAATCTGGGATAGCAAGAACGGGGGCTTTTAACAAGCCCCCCTTTACCGCTTCGAAAGCATTTTGGTGTTTGGTTTCCCAACACCAATCTACATCCTTCTTAAGAAGGTCAGTTAATGTCTTCGCCATCTCAGCGTAGTTCTCGCTGTACTTGTGGAGATAATTGGCTAATCCAAGCCACTTCCGTAAATCTTTAAGATTTACAGGCGAAGGCTACTCCACAATGGCTTTCACCTTCTCGGGATCCACCCGCACTCCATCCTTACCGATGAAGCATCCGAGGAAAGGAATTTCCTCAGAACCAAAAATACTTTTGGATGCGTTTGCATACAACTTATGCTCCCGCATACATTCGATCACCGCTCGAAGGTGTATTAGGTGCGTCTGAACATCAGACGAGTCGCCTTCCGCGCGACTATGAACGAATATATCGTCGAAGTACGTCTGAGAGTACTTTCTATGAGGGTGGAAGAGTTGAGTCACCAAGCGATTAAAAGTCGCTGGTGCATTCGAAAGCCCCTGTGGCATAACTAGCCACTCCCACAGCATGCCACTAGGCGTAATGACCGCTGTAAGCGGAATATCGGATGCTCACATGAGCACCTGATAATACCCGTCCACCAGACCTAAGGCACTGTACACAGTACAGCCCGCCATATTGTTCTGAAGGAAATCCTTCCGAGGAATCGGAGTCTGCATGGGTACAGTAGCTGCATTCAGCTTGTTGTACGCATGCACAATGCTCCACTTTCCGTTCGGTTTACGAACACGCAAAGTCGGAGACGAATGGGGAGACTTGCTCTCGCGTACCATCCCTACCTCTTCTTTCCCCTTGAAGAATGCGTCGATGACGTCGCATTTCTCCATGGGGAGGACACTGCCTAGTGACGCATTATTTGGTTCGAGGAACCAAATCAATTTCATGTCGGACTCCCCGATCCGGTTGTAACCCCATCGGTGGGTTGTCACTAATTACATCTCCGAATTCCTTCAAAAAGGAATGGTAAGGGTCCTCAGGATCCGCAAGGATCTTGACGCTTCTTCGGGCATTCAATGCCTGTTTGGTTTGCACCAATACTGATTCGTCCATCGTGGATGAGGAGTTCAACTCCTCTTCCGGACGCAACACGACAATCTCGTCGATTTCACCTGCTCTTACAGCAGTCTCCAACTCGTTGAAGGACATCTCCTCCAACGACAACAGTTCGACTACCCAAGGCAACCGTTCCAGGATTACGCCTTCTGTGACAACACCTGCAACACTATTCAGCATCCGATAGGACTGCTGACTACTGGCCTCGGGAATCATCCCGGGACCCAGATGGGGGGAGTCAGTTGCCCCATCTATTGGAAGCTCATCGCGCCTATCCACAGAGGTTTCTACCTCTACCACCGGTGACTCGCCGGTCACACCTATAACGGCGTAGTCGGAATCATTTCCGACGTGCGAGAGAGACAAACTTCGGGTATCTTCTCTAGGAAGCGCCTCGCGCTTAACCTCAGAGGAATTCACCTCTACCACTGGCGACTCACCAGTCTCTCCTATATCGGCGTGGGGATTAACCGCCGAATTCCCCTCGTCAAGGAACACTTCCTTGACCTCATTGGGACTGATCATTTCAGACATCCCAATCTCTGGCATCTCACGCCATAATCGCTTTTGCGATCGAGCAAATGTGGGTTCATGACTCGCCAAGGCTTCAACCGATCGTGGGTGCATTGAGCCAATGGACTTAGACTTCCAGTCTATCCATGGCTCGTGGCGTTCCAGACACTTCATGCATAGAATGAGGTCATACCTCGATTCCAAATCCAGGACTAGGATACGCTCTGAGCTATCGAAGTCTGCAAACTTCAGTTTAAGGTCAATCGAGACCTTGGGTACAGAAACCTGTACGCCCGTCGCTAGACGGACCGTGACAACGTCACGAGAACGTACCTCTAGGGCCTCGGCATACAGCCGACTCTTCTCAACAGAAGCTCGTCCGAAATAATTGTCAGACGCTCCAGAGTCTATCAAGACTCTCCAAGGCTTATCAAAGCCTTTCACGTCCGCAAGGACGACCAGCAACCCTGGCTGGTACACCAACTCGGTGCTAGAAAGCACCGTTTCCCTCGGAGCTTTGTGCTGTCGGCCCCTACCCTGGGGTTTAACAGCACTGAGGGATCCCCCAGTAGGGCGCCCCGCACCTACTGGGAGCCGTCGTTTCCCGACGGCTTGGGTGAGGGCTTTTTACCCGCCCTCGGCCCCTTATAGCGAGTGTCTCGCTGGGGATTTTTCGGACATCTGTTCCGCAGATGATCCGTGCTTCCGCACAGGAAGCATCTCAGCAGGCCATTTCGCTGCAGCATTGCCAGGAGCTCTGCTTCCTGACCTTGCAAGGTAGAGTCACCATGACTCTTAGCGAAAGGTTTCTCCCCCGCTTCGACCTGATTCAGTTCCATGGGTTCGGGGCCCACCTTAGAGGAACGAAAGTTCCTTTCGGCGTTTAACGCCATCTTAAACGCCTCCTCCAAAGATTGGGGTCGGCATCGGAATAGCTCCGAACGTGCTCGCAATTCTTTTAGGCCTCCCATGAACACGGGAATGGACACATCGTCCGAATACGCTTTCGCGTACATTTCTGCCAACAGGGTCTTTAGTTCTTGGACGTATGTCTCCAAGTCCCTAGTGCCCTGACGGCACCTTAGAAACGTGAGCTGATTCTGGAAGACCAGATCAGGTATAGCGTACATGTCCATAAGCTTTCGCTTAAGGACTTCCCAGTTCGGGAACACGTCCGTGACCTAATCCAAACACGTAAACGCCCATGTACGGGCTTTACCCGTAAGATGGGTCAGTGCAAGTCCCACTTGCAAGTGATCCGCGATCACATTCGCTGTGGCGAAGGCCGTTTCGACCTCGCGAAGCCACACATAAAGGTTATCAACCTTTTCGCCGGTGAATTCCTTTATCTTAAAGAACAACGGAGGGCGCACCCCGTGGACGCGGAATGACTTCCACGAAAATTCGCCTCATGGGCGATGAGGCCGTTGACCCTCTCCTTTACGACATCAAGGTCCTGCTCCACCAGGTGGCGCATGCCAACCGAAACCAATATGGGTACTAGCCTCTTAAAGGCTTCCTGTTGGACGGGGATTAACCTAGCCAAATCGTCCTGATTCACCCTTTGCAGAGGATGTTGTCTACCAACGCAGGTGTTGGATTGACGACAAGTGCTACCAGATATAGCCGGTGCGTATACGCACGGTGCGGCTAGCGCACAGAGGAAGACTTTCCTTAAGCGGCGATATGCCGCTACTTAGCCGATACGCCCTTATAAAGGGCTTAGTAAGAGATTGCTCTCTTACTCGGGGCCAAGATTTCCCTTGGTTTACTTGTTAGAATTAACTAACGCCTTGAGACAAGGCTTCCCTTAGAAAGGGAGCAGCTAAGGGAGGTATTCCCTTTGGCTACAAACACTCACAGCACGCGCGACCGGTCGAGGTCGGGCGTCTAGCTGGATTAGTGTATTTTGTAAACTGAATGTATATATTTAATATGTAATTAGCCTAATTTGATTAAACTAATGTAACTTATATGTACTACTAAGTAGAACTTACTAAATTCGTACCTAGCCAAAATGTAATGTACACCACCCGTGTACCAACACGTGGCAGGCTGCCACGCCTCCACCAAGGGCTCCTGCCCTGATTGGTTAAAATAACCAATAGGTCCAAACCTTTCGGACCGGTCAATACTGACCTCAACCGTAGTGTACTTATGTACACAACATAACCAAATGTAACCAAACGTAACCCTGTTACAATTTCAGCCCCTCACCTTCCAAATGTGTCCACATATGGTTTACATAATCTAGTTAATTTCATAATTTCATCACTTTTCGCCACTCATCTACTCGATAGGACATGATGATGCCTTGGCCTCTTTCGAAGCTCAGTGGGAGGCTGCTGTCTTTTACGTTTTCTCGGAACTTATCGATGCATACTTCATGATGTGGAGGCGCTGTATTTGAAGTATTTTGTCGCTGCCTGTCTATGTGTTGAATAGCACTCGAATCCATTGCTGCGATGTAGTAAAAAAAACTTAGATCGTAAATGTCCAATAGTGAATCCAATATAAAACGAAAAGTAATCACACGTGACATCTCCACAGTCAACACACGTTGGCGGCCAATAAGGTATCAGTTAAGAGTTCGTTAAGAGAAGAAAAAGATGCCCGAAACAGGGACTTATTCAACGGGATGTAGATTGAGAAGTGAAGATCTACCTAACATGAATTTATGTAACAGATGTTGAAGTTATGGTAAACTTCCATCTGTGTATGGTATACATGTCTTATACGTAACAAAAAAGTGTGTACTCAGAATCGAGTACTAATGCACTAATTATGCTAGTAATCAGGGGTGTGCGGTATTGGTCCCGGCCGTCGGTGCGGTAGGGAAGAGGTCATCACCGACATTGGTAGTGACTGGTACGGTACTCCGGCTCCGGTACCGAAATACTCCCTGTCGGTATGGTAGTGATACCGACATTTAACTCATCGGTATCGGTATACCGAAAGTGATACCGACTTTGTCCACAGCGGTATCTGTATCGGTATGATACCGGTATTTGCTGGCGGTTCGGTAGGGTAGACGGGAAACCGAAATTCGGTCGGATACCGGTATCAATACCGGTATTAGCGTCCGTTATCCTTTACGAGCTGAGTGTTGAAGGTCATGTTGCTTGCTGTTGCACCAACAATTATAAAGTATTCACTATTGGTGATGCCATCTATTATGATCATCATCATCATGTGGGCTGCTGGTGCAGCTTGAAACTGTGTTTCGTATGAATACTCCTTATTAACATATCAGGCTTACTTTAGAGCTAAACAACTACCGAAGGTGATGTTAACGTTTTGTCTTATAAATTTCTGGATCATCCTACTAGATGATTAGAGGTCCTCGTGAATTAGTCACAGTTGCTTCTTCTTCTTTTCGTCACCGTCGCTGCTTATCAGTTCGTACCAGTTGTTCACTACATCCTTGTTCACTCGAAATAAGAGAGTTGTTTCAAATACATCTTGCCCGAGAAGTAGACGACTTGCAGCCACAGACTCTACCGTCAATACCGAGATTGATACAAATCGGTAGGTATACCGGTTTGTATTACCGACTGCACCCAGAATCGGTGAATACCGTCAGTCACGATACCGCGACTTCCCGCCAAAGGTATGGGATGATACCGACTTTGGTAGTGCCGGTAGTGGTACGGTATAAACTCTACCGACTTTGCCGCCCACGGTATACGGTATACGGTAACGGTATTGTAAATACCGGTATAGTGCGATACCGGTACCAATACCGCACACCCCTGCTAGTAATAGACGAAATGCAAATTGCTACCTTAAATAGGGCAATATCGAAATTAGTTGGTAACCAACTAATACCAGGAAATGACACGTACTAATTGAAGGGATAATAACACGCGTATAGCTAGTCCTTTACCAAAGAGATGCATAGCGGTTGTCTATCATGCAGTCGCCCAGTATATACAGTAGTTGACTAACCTGCAGGTCAATTATCATCCCGGGCTATGACTCTACCAAGATTCAGCTAAGTCATTGCCCTGACTATGTTGGTACGTGTCATTTCTTATACCGGTACTTGAGTTGGTACGTGTCATTTCTTGTACCGGTACTTGAGTTGGTACGCGTCATTTCTTGACTTGGATGAGTTGGTATTAGTTCGTACGTGTCATTTCTTTGATATTAGTTTGTTACCAACTAATTTCTTAACACTCCTTAAATAGTCCTACCCAATTATAATATAGAATTAGAAATAGACCGGCTATTTTAACACTCAGTTGTACCTATTCCCCGTCGAACCAGTCGTAGGCTGGACAATAAAAATCCGCGACTAGTCCGTAATTCGTGGACCACGGCTCATCGGGGCCTATGTTGCCTGCAAGACACGATCGCCGAATTGACCACTCGTCAGTGAAAATGTCTGCCAAGTCAAGACTTGACCTGTGTCCGCTGCCTTGTGTTTGTACTGTATAAGATGCTCGACCATCTACATCTGTTTGGCATGCCGAACTAGTCTTGGTACATGCTCGCGGTACCCCGTTTTATGTTGCCGAGGCTTTCTCAATTCCATCGAAACCTTCCGCTAAAATGTCGTGCAATTCCTTGTTTAATCTTTCGTTTTGGCTCCCCCCCCGCCCCCTAAAAATAGAAACGCGTGGGAGCCAGTAGAAATGCGCCCCCACTCCCTCCTTCCGCCCCCATGGAGCTCGAGCAGCAGCTCGTGCGCATCTTGCAGTCCCTCGCGCTCGACGCGGTGCCATCCCGTGCCATCACGTGTCTCTTTGATACCGGAGGCACGGCGTCGAGACGTGAGGATTGGGCCGAGCACGTTTCCCTGCGTCCATTGCGCGCGCTGGACCGCATCTTTCTCACGTATCGGCGCTTGTACGAAACGAGCAGTGGGCACGCCGGCGTGGACGCGCAAGTGGCGCATTTCTGGCACTTTTTGGCCTCCCCGGACGCGCTCGAGACCGTGACGCCGCATCTCGCGTCGAATCAAGACGCACTGTATCGTTCGTTGCTCACCTACTTGCACTCGATCGTGACCGTGCCCGACAATTATGCGTCGCGAGCCGAGGCAGACAAGCGCCACGTGCTCGTGCACGCCATCGTCGCGTCCAAAGTGTACCTCACGTGGCTCCAACTGCCCGGTGGCTCTGCCTACGGTCTCTTTATGCCGTATGTCTACCGTCAAGTGCTCGAGATCTTGAAAAAGTGGCGTCTCTGGATGGAATGTGCACTTGAACATGGCAACGCAACGGACGGACCACCACCTACCGCTCGAGCACGAAAACAACGATCACGACGACGACGACAACGAGGCAAGAGGAAGGGCAGCGACGTAAGCAGTGACGACGCGAAGGACGACGCGCGCACCGTGACGTCCGAGATGGCCTCGACGCTCGGATTCGAGCTACTCGAGCTCGTGGTGGCGTTTCTCGGCACGTTTTCACTCTCGAGTAGTGAAGAATCCATTGTGCCGACGATTGAGACGGCCATGGCCTTGCAGACGGCGAGACTCCCGGAACAGGACGACGTCGCGACGGCCATTACGACGAAAACTGTGCAACTCGTCGAAGCCTTGATGAATGGCATCCATGGCGACGTGCTGCACCTTGCCAAAGTGATTGTCCACTGTTATCTTCCCGGCGTGACGTTCCACGAGCGCGTGGCCAAAGAGAATCGCGCGGCCTTGCGTTTCCATCGACTGTCGATCGATGTCATCACGCGGATGCAACAGCTCGCTGCGACTGCATGTCGACACGCTGCGGACGACGCCACGACGTCCACTCGTCGCGACTACTCGCTCCTGGTGCTTGGCTTGGTGCAGAACATTTGTCTCCAATCGCCAGGCCTAGCCGACGAACGCCAACGCGTGGTCTCGTATCTTGTCTCGACAGTAGTGGATGGACGACGCGCACCGATCGACGACGACGCAGCAGAGCAGGCGTTCCGAGATGAAGAGTGCGTCCGTTTGACGCGCTTCCTCATCAGTTGTGCGCGCTCGGCGAAGCTCAAAGATCGCCACTTTGCGGTCGAAGTGCTCAGTCGCTTTCTCGTGGACGCCTCATGCTGGAACGTAGACGAAAACCGTGTACCAGACGCGCTACGACCGTATGCTGGTGTACGCCCGCTCTTGGACGTACTCATGGATCGTGTGTGCGACAAGATGGCGCAGGTTCGGACCAAGGCCATTGCTGGCATCACAGCAATGCTGACGCTCGTGTTCTCCAAGCTGGCGAGTCGTGGCGACCTTGAACCCATGCATGATGAAGTGGATGGATTCCAACTCCTTGCGAGCTCGGTCGAGCAATTATTGTACGACGTGGCAGTGGATGCGGAAGGACAGTCGACGCGACAGGAGACGCCACTGATGCAGCGCCTCGTGTGTCTCTTTCGTGAACGCTTGGTCGATGACAAAACGTTTGTGCGTCGAGCGGCTGTCCATGCACTAGAAACGCTCGTGACAGCGCATCGTGGCGACACTGTCAAGACGAGATGTCATCTCATGGATGTCCATTCCCGCTGTGCGGATACGTCCGTCGTTGTGCGCGTGCAAGCGATCAAGTCGTTGTCGACGATTGTATTGACCTTTGCACGCGATCCCGAGGCGCAGAAACTCTGGAATCTCGGCGTGCTGCCGCTGTGTATGGATCCCGAGACGACTGTCCAGTCGTGTGCGTTGGAAGCCACGGGCGACGTGGTGTTTGCACGATTACGGACGTGGTACCATGGACGCACGAAGCCGTCGGAGCAACACGCGCACGAGAGTGTGTGGATGCAGGTCTCGCATCTTGATGGCGTCCTCGCGCGGTGTATCCAGAAAGCCATGCGATTGCTGCTGAAAAGTGGCCACCTCAGTGCTCGAGACCTCATTCAAGTGTGTGTAGCTGCGATTTCAGAAAGCGTGCGGGGTGCGCGCTCGAGTCAGGAGGAAGCCGCCGCTTCGGATGGACGGTGGACAAGTTACTGGAGCTTTAGCTGGATTCTCTTGGAGGAACTCGCGCACGCGGGCGAGCTCACACAAGCGGGGAATGGTAAGCACGAGCACTGGAGCCTTGTGGTCGAGTGCTGGACGAAATTACAAGCCCAGGCCTTGCCCGTGGACTTTACCGATGGCGCCAAGCGTATTTTACGCGTCTTGACGGCGCTCTCGCCTGTGCTCGACGCGCACGATGCCAAAGCCATTGCCGATGGCATCTTGGCCTCGTTGCATGCGTTTGCCATGCCGTTGAACGTCATTCGCGACGCGATCGAGGCGCTCCGTAGCATTGGTCAAGCGAACGCGCCGTCGCTCGAGCGCGGGCGCGAGCTCACTCTTGCATGGGGCACCAAGCTCCTGGACGTGTGCGAGTCGAATCTGCGCCAGTGCTTGTCGCGCGCGCGTCTCGCGAACGACACAGCGTGGATCCAGCAACAATTGATTACGATCGGGGACGTGGCGCTCCTGGCGTTTGAGAAGGAGGCCGACAAGCACACGGACGTGGCGCTCGTGCCCGTGTCCCGCACGCTGTCGTCGCTCGTGCAGCTCTTTTTACCGCCGCAAGTCGTGGCCGAGCCGACGAACGACACGGACGCCGCGGCTGTCGTGCCCCTCCCGACGCCCGTGCGCGTGTGTGCCGTGGTGACACTGGGGAAATTCTGTCTCCGCGACAGCGCGTTGACGAGTCAGTGCCTGAGCCTGTTGATCCGGGAGCTCCGGACGTGCGCGGCGCACGAGCTGCGCGCGACGATTCTCCTCGTGCTCGGGGATTTGTGTATCCGGTACCCGTCGCTCGTGGACGCGTACCTCTCAACCATGGCCTTGTCCCTCGTCGACGCGAGCGCCTTGGTCCGGCGCACGGCCTTGCTCCTCTTTGCGCAGCTCGTGCTCCAGGACTATATCAAGTGGCGCGACACGCTCCAGCGCTTGTTCTTTCGCGTGGTCGTGGACGACGACGCCGAGGTCGCGACGCTCGCGCGGTATGTACTCGCGGGCCCCTTGCGTCAGAAAACGCCCTACCTCTTTCCGAACAAGCTCATTGACATGGTCTTTGTCCTGAACGGCGTCGCGGGCGCCCAGGGCCAGTACCTCGACCCGGGCGACGCGGACGGCAGTGCCTTGGCCCTGGCCTCGCTCGTGGGCGCGGCCGCGGCGCCGCGCCGCGCCGCGCTCTATCGCTTTTTCCTCACGCACGTGAGTGAGGAACAAAAGGTGCAATTGCGGCTGCGCTTGTGCACGGACGTGCTGGAAGAAGTGATGGACGGGACGCTCGCGCTGTGTCGGCATCCAAGCGACGCGAGCGACGGCGGGACGGAAGCCGTGCTCAAGGATACGTTGGCGCTCTTACGGTCGCCTGCGATGCAAGGGACGGGCCGCCCCGACGACGCCAGTGACGCGAGCGACGACGACGACGAGACGCCGCGCGGCGGCAAGAAGCTCGCGACGCAATTGGCGGCCGCCAAGGGCAAATTGCTCGCGCGCATGTCGAAGACGACGTTCCTTGAGCACATGGTGCCCGTCGTGATTGGGCTCAAGCATACGCTCGAAGCGCGGCGGAGCCCGCTCACGCGCGACTTGCTCGCGTACATGCGCCTGCTCTTTACACTCTACCGCGACGACGTGCGCGCGATCGTTGAAGCCACGGATCCGCAACTGGCCATGGAAGTCGAGTACGATGTGCGCGAGCTCGAGCGGCAGCAGCCGCCACGTGCGATCGAGGACGCGGACGACGCGCGGCGGGACAAGGACAAGGCCACGACGTCCCGATCGCACGCTGCGGCTCCCGCGGCCGGACGCTCGAAACGGCGCAAACGGACGTAACACACAACACACATGACGTGCACGTGGGTTCGTTCCTCTGGTGGTGGTGGATGGATTTCGTGCGTCTGGCATGGCACACACACACACACGAACGCGGCACGTGTGTGTGTGTGTGTGTGTGTGTCTACTACGTCCTACCTCTTTACACTGTCGTCGCGCTCGCGTGGTTGGTTCCACGTGTTCACACGTTGCCGCGGCGTCTCGACGTTCTCGCGCGTCGGAGCTTGTGTGGCGGGCGACAACGTGGTGGCATGGTTCGACGCAGCTCTTGCGCGTGGGTGGAGGTCTCGATGATGACGGAGCGTCGGCTTCGAGCCCGAGCGAGGCTTCCACGGAACGAATGAGAGAGAGCGTCGAGCTGCTGCGTCGCGGCACTCAGGACGAGGGGCATGATGGATGATGGAATGAGGGGTGTATACTTACTTGAATCGTTGCAACAAGTGGATTTTGCGTTGTTCGTATACTATGTGATCTGAAAGGTACGAGGTGCGGTTACGCAGAGTAACGGGGCTGGTTATGCTATGTCGTTGATGATGTTATCCCGAGTGGAAATTTCGCTTTCATTGACACGCTGCATGCAGCAAAGACTGCCAAGGAACAGTATCCCTTGAATTGATGCGTACCGATATACAGTGTATTCATCGTACCAAGCAGTCGAGTCGCTATATACATGGTCGTGATCAAGCACGCAAGCAAATGTTGACTTGTCCAAGTGATTCTTCCTCGTTTCTTGGTTTGTCCACAGTGTATAGTGCAGCGACTCTCCGCTACTAACACTCGAACAAGCTCATTCTCGATCTTACCACTCACTCTCTCGCGTCAACAGGTCACCGATTTCCTCGTGTGACATAGGCCTATCTAGGTTTTCATCTACTTTCCTACGCTTGGGTTGGACATCGGCCGGCACTGTTTCTGCTTCAATGTGGAGGTCCGAGGTGCTGGGAGCTTGAGGCCTTGGGCGCTTCGTTTGCGCGGTTAAGGCCTTAAGGTGGTGTTTGGATGGTTTGAATTTTTCGCTCCCAAAAGCCATCTCAGCGAGATACTCAGTCTTTAGCTTAAAACCCAAGCTAAAATATAACCAGAGAATCTTTGCGTGAACTCGACGAAATGAAACGCGAGTGTCTATACGAAAAAGTTCCCAAGCCTCAAGTGAGTCAAAAGTAAAATCCGTGCCCATAATCTTGATCATTTCATCGTCATTTGCCGACAATGTCTTGCCCAACGCCTTGTTTAGTTCCGGGTTGCTTACACTCCACTTGGGGGCGATTTCCTTCAATCGTGTGAAAATCATGCTCCCGAGAACCATCATCTCGAATTTGTCCTTGCCGTATTTGTCATAACTCTTCTTGTTCTTGTCTTTTAAGTCTCGCGCGACAGTTTCAACCATATCGATATTGACATCCAACTTCGCTAGCCACTTTTGAAATTCATCGTTGCTTCTTAAGGCAGGCATGCCCAGGTTGTCTGCCACATTTTCCGCTTCACTGTGGAGGTCCGAGCTGCTGGGAGCTTGGCGCTTCTTCGGCGCGGATAAGGCTTCAAGATGGTGGTTTGGCGCTTCAGCTTCAACATCATCGTTGAAAGTCCGCTTCTGTAGCCTCTGTAGAAGAGCTTCGTCGTTTGTTATGACAGGCCTGCCCACGTTGTTTCGCTCATTATTCCCAGCTGCAGACAACAGCTGAGCAAGATTCTTTCCTTCACTTGATGACGACGCAACGGATACATCACCCAGCGGTAAGAATGGTGAAGAATCCTCGTTCCTCATCATCCGCAACTTCCGTCGCTTCATCATTGACTCGAAGCTGTCGCTTGCCGTCAATGTGAGCGTTTGGATCCACAGCAGAACGAGACAAGGCAGTCACGGGAGGAATCGACTCAGGACTACCGCGTGTCGCAAGTAAAGGCCAAAGAGAATGCGCTTGATCATCGGAAGGAGCGGTATTTGCTTGTTCATGTGGGGTGAAAATTAAAGAATGCCCATCCAACACGAGTATTGTGTGGGCCACATTAATAAAGGATTACCGAATCGATGCACTGTCCAATCCCGAGGGCATTTAAGGTTTGATATCTTCGCACAGGACCAAAAATAGGTATAACTCAATTTTGTGTATTTGTGCCAGACTAGAATTTAGTTATAACCAAATATATTACTTTTTGCATTTTCTTTCTCTTTGCGACAGGGCGGTTTTCTCACCGTTGTTTCTTGGCATCACGCATTCTCGCGCATACAGTGTGCAACTTACCTAATATCGCATTTACATACAAGACTGGTTGTGATGACTACTAAATAGTTGTGTGGATATTATCGATTATATTGACCTTTTCACGTTTGAAGAACGATTTACTGTGGATAAGATTACGTCTGGAGTGGAACGACGTTTGACTGAGAAAGTTTTAACATAACAATTGATTTATTATCGTTATTAGTATGGTAAGCACTATAGCGCTCAACAGTCATGTCTATTCACATCACGCTCAGTAGTAATACGAGCAGGTATTCTTGTTCTTTAATTAAATAAGCAGTGCAGGGAGCAGTAGATCAGGGCATTCGACGTTAAAACTATTGTATCGTACTTTATGGTTACAGGTACTGATATATATATATATAGGCAATTGATATCCGTATTCCCCCCAAATTACTACCCGTATCCCCCCTCAATTATAGGCGTATCCCCCCCAGAACTAAGAGCAAAAACATCAAGTTTTTTTATCCAATAAGATATGGGGATTGCTAAAAAAACAAGTTGATGTAATAACATAATTTTGATTTTAGTCACCTCATCGTTAATGTATAAAATGAACTGCGTTTTTACCTGCCAAGGTGCCAACTTGTAGATTGAGTCGTAGCGATCACTTTCCGTCTCAAAAATTTGTACTGACCACTTGTGATAAGCCTTTAGTAAACTCCAAGGAAACATCCACGTCACTTGAACGGTGGGTGTCACCCATAGACTGTGAATCGATTCAGCAGAACTTCTGCACCAGCCATGTCTAGCTGGCCAATACGACACAGGACAGCATTCCCGTACGCTTGATTAGCAAAATCGTTCTGCCCATTACCGCGTCGAAGATCGCCAACTGTTATGAAAAACTCCTCAGCGAGGGACCACAAGCCACCATCCACATACATCTGAGCGGCGCAAAAACCATTTTTAGCCGCACTGTGCACCCTTCCACCAGCTTCGGCGATCCGCAGGGCTTGTACATACAGATCTGCGACTTTCTTTGTGAGCTCACTGCTTATGCACTCAGCTGTAAATTTTCACTTCAATCGCAAAGCCATGTCGGATAACGCACGAGCTGCTTCATCAAAATATCCGGCACTGACGAACTCGTCACTGACGCTGCGAATTTTACGAAACAAGTCCTTTTTCTCATCAGGGAACGTCTCTGCGTCTTCTAGAGTGCACCACGCCGCTTCTATCTCGTAATTAGCACGTGACAATAAAGCATCAGTGACCTTGGCGGCTTCCAAGAATAGCATTGCAGCATGCTTCCAATCCTTTTTCAGCTTAAATTGGATCGCCTTGGCGTGGATTTGTCGATGCGACTCGCTTCCTATTTCACCACAATCTGTCTTCGACCCTGATTTTCCAGTTTTCCTGTATTTTAACACTCCATTGTCACTCCGACCATTCGAGCCACCAATATAACCAGAACTATTCACCATATACTTTTTTTCAATACTTGACATGGTTCCTCCTCTTGAGATCTTCATTACCCACGGTGCACGACAAGTTTCTAACGAAATCTCCAGCTTCATCAGCCCAGCGCCATGTCCCAAAGACGCCAAGAGCATCACGCTCTCGTGACGGTACGTGCACGACACTAAAGACGAGCACATTATAGAAGCGCCAAGTTAACGGCTTATTGTAGACAAGCTCCTTGGCAGTCTGATACATGGCCATAAACCACTTGGACACGCCCACCGAAGCGTCAGGAAGGATATCTCCTTGTTCATTCTGCTGGCTAATCCACACGGCAAACGAATGGTCCGACGGATTCGTAACGGCTGCCACGGAGAGAAGAGCAGCCAAGAGTAGTACGAGACGGTAGATTGTCGCTACGAGGACGGGTAAAAGTGTAGCCATGAGGAACATGCCCAAGACTGTTAGAAACGAGAGACTAGTGGGTGTACTTCAAACGTAGAGGTCAACAAATTAACATGTGTAAGCGTACGAATGAGGAAAATCGCATTATTAGCTGTCATGGGTGTCGGAACTGCTGGCGTTTCTCAACGTCATTGTAAAAATGTAAGGAAAAAGGGGTTTGTCTAGGTATTTTCTATGTATATATACATGTGAAGGGGGTGCGTATTACATCATCAACTTGTTTTTTAGCAATCCCCATATCTTATTGGATAAAAATAAGCCAGATCTTTGGAGTCCTGATCGAATACTTCCTCGGCATCGTAGGCGCCTGTTATCAGACCAGCCTGCTTGATCAGGCGTATTAGCCTTAGCACAATCGTTAGCTTATCCTTTGAGGTTTTTGCTCTTAGTTTCGGGGGGGATACGCCTATAATTGAGGGGGGGATACGGGTAGTAATTTGGGGGGATACGGGTAGTAATTTGGGGGGGATACGGATATCAATTGCCATTATGAAAACAAATATATTTTCTAAAATTAAGTTTTCCTTTCGTTTTTCCTCTTTTCCTCAGACAGGTAATGAGCAAGATATTTTTCGTGAAAAGATCTCCTTTGTTTCCAAAAAAGATCAGATTCTAGAGACTCCAACGTGATAGGATTGATGCCTTCATCGGACAAACGTTTAAAAAGCGGCCTCATAAACTTCTTCGCTTCCTCACCAATGTCGCCTTTTCGATGCATGGCGCGTATAATGATCTCGGCAGCATTGAGATCACCTTCGGCGAATTCACTAAGTGTTTTCACTAATTGATCATAAGGATCCTTACTCTCCATCTCCTCGGGTAAAGACTGTTTATGCTTTTCCATCCGCCGACTCATAAAAACCTTGACTGGGTCTTCATCTAAACCTACCAACTTGTCGTACTCTATTTTGAAATCCGACTGTAGTTTCTCCACCTCCGTATCGATCGTGTTCCCGTTCGCAGAAAAAAAATCTTTCATGTTGGCCACAGGGAACTTTTGAAGCTTCAACCTTTGAAGTACCAACTCTTCGTAGTATTTGCCTGGAACAGAGAGATCATCCAATGTGGCTTTTTTCGCCCGTAAAACCAGCTCAGCAAAGTCGTTTTCACTGCCAAACAAACCAAACAGCTCATTATATTTGGCCATCTCAACATCCTGCTGTGGTACCTTAGACAAGTCAAGAGTGCTCTCCGTCTTTTCCAACTGCTGAACCGCACCCGTATGTAATTCTAGCCGCACAAACCTGTATTTAAGATCGCCTTCACACGCCATAGTCCACACAAACCTTTTCTTCACCTCATTCCTTTGTGACGTCCCCGCGTCACTTGCCGTTACACCACGGTAATACCATGCAAGTTTCATATCACTTTCGAAATATCTTTGGAGGGAACGGGTCAATGCGTCATCATCAGGTACTCCATTTTTTTTAAACGTGATGAAGTCGTCTAGCACTGCCATTCTACCATCAGTAAAGCCGAGATGCTCGCTGTCTTTATCTAGCTTCAGCTTCTCAAAGACTTCGTATGCGTTATGGTTAGCTTCATGCCAATACTTCATCAGCTGGCGTGACAGGGTCTTTGTGGTCTCCACAATATGTTTATCTTTGCTATTCCTTGCCTTAACGAGCGCCATTGCCACTACGTCATCTCCCCAACTTTTAACAAAATGCTTAATCAGCAACTTCTTTTCGCTTAGCGCCTTGCTTGTTAGCTTGTGCTTCATGGTTGAAATGACATCATCGACCATCTTGGCAGGATCCGATTCTTCAGGATTACCAGCCCGAATCTTCATGAAGATTTTCTTCGGACTTCGCCAAAAAAGCGGACTAAACACATTCATCATCCTCTCGTCGTCATCGGGTGTCTCGACATCCCTCTCGAGCTCCTGAACGTAATTGTCATGTTTGTTCTCGGCAACTCGATTGTTGCTAGTCTCGTTTACGGCACTAGCGGCTTCCGCAATGGTTTCAAGCCAAGCGTGGAGCGCGACACTTGACAAGACTATGGTCGATACGACACGCATTTTGGACACTGGCGTAGGGCAAATAAATTATTTAGCCTTTCATTACAGCCTAGCAAAATCCATGGTACCACGTACAAGCATATTATCCCCTTCAGATTTGATTGAGCGCCTTCATAACTTACTTAGATTTTATATACTTACAATCCCATTTATTTTTGCTGAGATGGGGATGTGTTTTTGTACTGAACTTCCCTACTGTAGTTGTTAATGAGATACACCCAGTACGAGGACTTGACCAACCGTTACATAAATTAGCCATGTATTAGTATCAGGATCTGTTGCTTCAATCTTTAAAAATTTCCAGTCGAAGATATCAAAACTGCAAACGCGGTGAGCTGGAATTAAAAGCGAGCGGGCCTGTTTGTCCATAAGCAAGTATTTATGTTGGATGAGCCATCATGCAAAAAAGGATCAGCTCTTAGCACATGTAACTAGCATAGGGTCTTAATTGATTGGTATGTGTTATATTTGCTAGTTCGCTTGTGTTCTTCGTGTCGAAACACACTCATAATCCTCACGCCACTATCTGAAAGATGCGCGTAATGGCCGATGTCTATTTATCATAATTTACATTTACGTAATGTACAGGTAGTAAAAGCAACTTTTACTGTAAATTTTTCCCATTAGGCAAATATGATTGGCAATTGATATCCGTATCCCCCCCAAATTACTACCCGTATCCCCCTCAAATTACTACCCGTATCCCCCCCCTCAATTATATATATGCCCCAAGAGACTACAGTCGACCAAGAAACAGTCCAGATTGATGAAGATTTTTTGATTCTCAAGCCGGTCCTGACGCAATCAAGTTTGGACCCAAGTCGGACATGTTTGCGCTAGGAATCGTGCTCTCCATCTTGTTATGTGGCTTGCATCCTTTTGACCCGTACAATAATTGACTGATGAAGAGGTAAGAGTTACGTGATTAGTTCCAACATGGTGCATCGGTATTAACTTGTATTCCTTGCTTGTAGATTCGAACACGTATCTTAAAAGGTTGATTTGGTACGCGATCCCGTGCGTGGCATTCTATCTCGCCATCTGCACAGGATCTGATTCGAAAGCTGCTAGAAATTGACCCCGACAAGCGACCAAGCGCAGAACAAGCACTTCAGCACCCGTGGTTGCGCAACCAATCGCGACGGGAGGACAAGACGAGAAGTACCCACCCACTCAAGAAACTGAAACGAAGAGCCGCTGGTTCAACGAAATAGTAATACTATTCATACTGGCGAGACGCTCGAGATGAAAGAGAAAATAGTACCCGAGACCCAACAACTGTGTCCAAGCAAACATGAAAGTGGTCAAAGGGCCCACCATCTCGTGGAAAAGTGGCTCCTTTCCTCGGGCTCGCCACTCTCAATCCATTGCGATGAAACGTTTCAACAACTTTGGAAACATGCGGTTTTCACTCCTATCACTCTACCAACTGCAGTAGACTTTAGTCATTATCTACAAGAGGAATTGGCACACTTTACCACGTTTGAAGAATCCTATCTCGCGGCCGAGTCGAAAGCAGCAATGGGCAAAGCTTTTTTAAATCTTTGTCAAGAGTTTCGACCCATTGAAGATCCAACGGATGCACAAGAAGCCACAAGTGGCGGCCCGAGCCACCAGCAAAAAGCATTTTTCAGTGTGGCCATTGGTTTTCTCGACTCGCAATGGCGTCGAGTGGATCTCGTGCTTGTGACAAAGATCATACCGCTCGAGGCCAACCAACCAGAGACTCACTTGGTGACGCAAAGTGTGTTCGAGACGTATAATCTTCCGTCCATTGTAAACCATGCGCGCTTCCAGAGTGTTATTCGTGACCCGCTTCGATTGAATTTGGCAGCGTGGGAAGAAGAAAATACGCGCAGTCGAGACGAAGACGAGGATCTGCTCACGTCTAGATTGCGTCACTGTGTGGTGGAAGCTCTTGGTATCCGTCCCGGCTGCTCTTTTCATGCCGAAACGAGTCTTTGTCGCATTTTTAACTTGCTTGAAAAGTTAGTGCAATACTTTGAGGTGCCGGATCGAGCCCATGCTCTGGCTGCACTCAATGCGACTGATTGCACGCCTGGATCGATTGAAAGCGCGCCGCTCTCAACTTCAACGTCCATTGGAGCGATTCTAAATCTCCTCAAGCAGTTTGTATACGCTTTCCTTCATACTGGTCCGATTTCCACTCTCCAACAAGACCAACAGCGACCATGCCTGAACTAGAGACAGCATGGACGCAATTAACCATGCAAGACTGGCACACTGTGGCAGAAGTTGAGGCCATTTTGAATCACCAGAGCCAGTTTCATCTCGATGAGCGTCGTGTTCTACCAGCTGGCACAGTAGCATCCTCATTTGCGATGCTCTTTCGACGCGTTCTCTCCGTCACAATCAATTCCTTGAGCTTCAAGTTATCCTCCTTGGGATGGGAGCCATAATTTCTGCGACTGAAACCGCAATAACCGCCACATGCCAGCCCCAACGTTTTCTCTTCCACTTTGTAGCCCAGCGTGCTATGCGCTCGATGAGGCGACGACCACATCCGAATGCAGTAAAGTTTCAGTGCGTCGTAAAGCCAAAAGTGTCGACTCGTTTACATCCTCTGGACGCCACTTTCTTGTCCAGTTGCGTCAGTTGATCTCACTCAAGTTTCCCAGTCCGTCCAGCACTTCCGCAATAGATGATGAAATTAAAGCCATGCTCCTTGATCCTCTCACCAGTGCGAAAGCCGCGGATCTAGTCACCGATACCCAAGCTTTTCGTCGTGCGACAGAAGCGTCAAGAACATCGAATTGCTTTTGAGTTGCTTGGGGCAACGCCAGGCGCTGCGTGCCCGATTGTGGAGGAAGAAGTGGAGGAAGAAGACGATGACGAGGAATTCCGAGCATTGTTGATGGTCGATGGGCCCCAAAACCAGCTATCGGGTGCATCATGTAGCACAAACACTAGAAAAACGTCTGCTCTAGCGTCAGACGAAGCGAGCGCTTGGCGCGACTGGCAGCAAGTGTATGTTGCGTGGGACACGCATGCATCGAATGGCGCCGACTTGTTTGTCAAGGGGCCGTATAACCTGCTCAAACTGTACCATCACGTGAATATCCTCGAGTGGTTTCGTGACGAGGGTCAAGCGAAATACCCCGCAGCGTCGTTCCTGGCGCGTATTTATCTGGGCCACCAACCACCCTCGCCTCAAGCACTTGGCGCCTCGCTCTTGCGCTTTACAGCGCAGGAAAAGCAAAGTGGATGGCCAAGCTGCGGAGCGAGCAGAAAAGCGCTGCCTCTTGCATCACAATTGGCAGTACTACCAACAACTGAGCACCGACGCCGCGCGATCGTCCACCGACGATGTCGTGTGACATTGAGCGCTCTTGCCCCACGTTTAGGAGCCTTCAGAACTCGTTTTGCTTCGAGATGCAGACCATTGCTTAACCTCATTTTTTAATCGTTTATCCATTCATGCGTCTGTAAGTTGAGCGCCGCGCAACTAGAAAAAATCTTCGTGGACAGCACGTGGCATCAAGGACACAGACTAACGAAACGTGCTGAGTTCCGCCCGGCCGTCTTGAGGCTTTGCTTCCAACGCACTGTCCACTTCTCCCAGCGCCGCACCAGCTGCTCTACATCAACCGACACTTTGACGTTTGTCTTGCGATGGTCTCGAGACGTGAACAGTTCCAACTGCTTTCGATCTTTCCATCGTTTCATGGCCAAGAGATCAGCTCGATCTTCGTCATAGAAAGAGGTCAACGTGTTGTTGACAAGGTTGATCTACAACAGACATAAGCTTCCAATGCGTCTGTTGTCGACGCAGGCCATCCAGCTGTCGTTGCTTTGCACGGAGCCACGCTTCAACGCGCTGCTATGTTCGTGTCATGCTCTTGTTGTTGCGTTGACTCGAAACTCCTCGCACGCGCCGTAGCTTCGTTTCAAGTTGTAGCTGCCGGGTTACCCCCACTTTGTACGCTGCCACTTTTGCTTTGTAGCTGCCGGGTTACCCCCACTTCGTACGCTGCCACTTTTGCTTTGTAGCTGCCATGGTATGTTGCTTATAATCCACATGTCGTTTCTCGCTTCCGACTCTTCCGCGCCGTCATCGACACGCGTAGTCGTACGTTTTTTGGCTGTACAGCTTTGAAAACGACCACGACCTCGTGTTTCCGTCTGTCGCCAGCACCCACCGCCAGTCGCTCCTTCTGCGTGACGATTGTCGCGTCTGGTCCTTTGCATTTTGGTGGACAGCAGCTGCTTGTTTCACGACGGTTGAGAGCCGCGCGAGCCTCTTACCCGCTTGCTTGTGCTCTTGCTGCAATGCCACCCAGTCGAGTCCCTCAATTGACTCTCCTTTCTTCTCGAGCTCGGCATTCTTGACTGCCAACAACAAAGCTCCAATTGGAATGCAGCGACTGGGGCACTCTTCCTGCTCTAGTCTTGTTGAGAAGTCGAGGGTTAACATCGCCTCAAGCTGTCGAACGCCTCGAGCTTCGAGGCGCGCAGCTTCGACCACATGGCTTCATTTTTTTCCGAGTGCTCGCGTCTCCTTGTTGCTTTTGCCATGACTCTCAACGCGTCGTTTGCTGTATAATGACAAATCAGAGAACGAAGTCGTTAAAAATGCACGTGTCATGGAACAGTTCAGTGGAGCGAAAGCGCTACAATATGAAACGTAACGCCGCAGTGTATACAAGTAGAACACACAGCCGTATACTCTCGTATCAAGAGCGGTAATCGTACATTAATCGCAGGAACTGGGTGGCTCAGTTAAGAAATAGTCGCCACCCGCTCGTTATTTTCGTAGCCCGATATCTTATTGGATAAAACAACTGACGTTTTTGCTCTTAGTATACGGGTACTAATTTGGGGGGATACGGATATCAATTGCCATGATTAAATCGACTGGAAAATAAGAGTAAATCCACTGACTGTTGTCCGAATGTTGCTAAAAGTACCAATCTGCTCTGGTGCTTGATATATATATATTACTGTACAGATGATAAGTGATACCGATGACTTTTAACTTTATATGGATGCCGAGAAAGCGCTCTTCCGTCCCTTCAAGACGAAGCACGATACCCCAAACTATCGTCTATTGATTTATCACGCTTCGCTCAGTGGACAGACTGCGTCGAACACACAAGGGAAAGATCTCGCGCGTACTCGCTGCCAAGACGTCGTTAGCTGTTCATGTAGATACATTGGGCGAGGCGACCAAGTGGGTTGATAAGCGTGCCAAGGTCGAGGCAGTTGGTAAACAGGTTCTCGGGCGTGCCAATTACACGCAAGAGGGAATGAAGACAGCCACAAGTACGGAGTACGTCTAGACGGAGACAAGTACGACAGATAACGCCGATGCGGACATGGCAGTGTTGAGCAAGAAGCGTAAGGCAGAGGAAGTAGACGTGATCGCTACGTGGTGTATCCAAGTTATAAAGTGCATGTAAGGACTGACGGTCTTATCCGCGCGCTCGATTACAAGTAAGCAGGGCGCTCCCTACCTCCGTGCCAGTTACCCACTGCATGGTGGAGCGTGTAAAACAGTTATACTAGTGTGTAAAGCTCAATCTACTTGGGTTGATCTACTTGGGTTGATTTTGAACCAATCGTTCAAACTTAACGGCGTGGGCGTGGCGTGCCGATCGGGCTGCTGTATTTTTATTACCTACGTTCACGGAAGTAATGGGTGAAGCCGATCGGAAGAGAGCACGAAAGGAAGCTCTGGATACTGGTAACGCGTTTAATTCGTGACGATGGTGTCGATGCGGAAGAAATGAACAAGGCACAAGAGGAAATGGGCGTGGCTAATTCTGTCGTCACTATTGGCTGCCATGATGAGACTAAATGCCGAGGATAGCGATGATGAGTAGATGACTAATGCAAAGCTGCTATCGACTAACTCGCTTTTATTTGCCTTCTTGCATCTTCTCTAAACATGTTCACGTTGTAGTCTTTCACTTGTGCTTGTTCACGTTGGCTCTGGATACTTTTTGAGCCTCCATCGTCATCCATTGCTCCGAAATGACATCTTCGAAGCTCGTCTCCAGTCGTTGATGGGCTTTCCTTGACGCAGCACTTGACTATCTAAAGTCTTGTAGGTGCTCAGTGTCTCGACGCAGCGACATCGGAACCAGATTCTGTTGGAAGAGTGTGTAGCCATTTTTGGTTTTGCACTCTTCCGGAATGGTGGAATGCCATTGGCTGTTTGGATTGGTATACATTTTTCATGTTTACGGCGGTTACTGATTTAAGTCGCGTTAGGTACCGGATAGCTACTTAAGTAACCTTAAATAATATACTTACTTTTCCTTTTGCTTTTATATAGTGAGTACGCCTACTGAACTCTTCTACGGCTACGGCGCGCGCGCACCAGTTTGATACCTTCCACTGATCCTCCCACGCTGAAACTTTATCAGCAGGTGAGTCTTGATCGTGTGAAGTGAACGCAACGTTTTCTGTGCCATTTTAACAGGTTATGAGCCCAAATTGTGCCAAGTAGTCAAGTGAATTGTTCTTGGTTTTTCAAGTGTACTTACGTGGATTTTTTCGTGGTTACGTTACGTGGATCTGGTGGAAAGTCCCCTGTCGACAGGGCCAGTTGAATTACGTGACTGATTGAAGTGTTTGAAATTGATTGGAGATGGTTGGCTCCGATGGAGACAATGTGCCCTCCGCCAGTGATTTTAAGGCGTTGGTGCAGAGTCTGAAGGAAGTGGCGACCCGCCTGACTGCTATTGAGGATGTACAGGCCCGGCAGTCACTTCCGAGTGTGTCCTCCGGGTCCAGGAAAGGGTCACCAGTACGGGTGCAGGACGCCGGGTTCAGGGACAGCCTACAAAACTACCGTCCGTTCGGCCATCAGATGACTCTGAACGACCTGGCCGAGGACGAAGGGGTGGAGGTCGGTGCTAGGCCACACCCGCAAGTGAACGCAGCACCTCGCGGAGTGCCGGTCGGCATGCAAGGTGTGGGCGGGGCTGGTGCACCCATAGGGCAAGCAAATATGCCGGTGCACCAAGCCGGGTACAAAATACCCAAACTAAGTATTGAGAAGTTTTCGGGGCGCGAGGTGTATCCCGGCCTCGGTGCAGGGTACCGCCAATGGACGTACCTGTTCATGGAAGCGGTTGAAATCGGCGAGTTGACGTCCGGCTTTCAATGGAGCGAGCGACTCAAGGTCAACAAATTTGGCGAACATCTTGAAGGCACTGCCGCGGAATATTTTCGCTCGAACATTGGTTCGTGGTGGCAAGTGCGGCCGCAGCTGACTTACGTCATGGAGCAGATGTGGTTGGGATTCAAGGTTAACATATCCCACCACCAAGCTGCGGCCTGGTTTGCTACGGAAAAGGATGCGAGACGCTCCTGGACCGAACATTATCTATACCTAGTAGCTCTGGCTCGCGAAAGCGGGTCAAGCGAAAAGTTAATTGTTGAAAATATCGTCAAGTTCGCTGCGCCCCGATTGAAGGTGATGCTGATGGCCAGGTATGATCCTGGCAGACAGGACTACCTGGGCCACGCTCAAGAACTGATCGCCTGGGCGCAGGAACTGGAAGATGATGCGTTCAAGGGCAGACAGGCTGTTAAGTTGCAGGCGCATGCCGCAACATCGGTTAAGGGTCGCCGGGCATGCTATACATGCGGTGAAGAAGGGCATATACAAAAGTATTGCCCCGAAAAGCGTCGCAAAGGTGACGGAAATGGGAACCAAGCGATGAAGCGTGGCGGAAACGACAAGGCGTCGAAGCGTTTCGTGTTATCTACGGTGGATTCCAGCATCGACGCGGATATTAATGCATGTGGAACCGATGACGATAACGAGAATATATGGATCATTGACAGCGGTGCGAGCAGGCACCTGGTTTCAAATGTTGATTTGCTAGATGATGCAAAGGAGTGCGGTCCTAGTGACAAGTTCACATTGCCTAATGGTGGCACCCTGAAAGCTGCTATGGTCGGCAGCCTTACGCTGCGGGCGTGCGATGCAAGTGAAACGGTCGTTGTTTTGACCGAAGTATACTTCGCACCGAAACTCGCGAAAAATCTGATATCGCTTGGTAGATTACGCGAAAAGGGCTGTGCAATTGTCGACGACGGTCACAAGCTGCGTGTTATGGTCAAAGGACAGAAGTTGTTCGATGTGCTGACGCACGGGTCAGTTTTTGTGGCAAGATTGAAGGCCGAAAAAACAGATGGAATTTCAAAAAGTTTTGAAAGCATGGTTGTAAACAGTGTGCTGGAGGATGTCGATTCCGACGCACACACTGGGAGTCTGCATCACTTCCACGTGCGGCTGGGTCACCTGGCCTACGACACTGTCGAAAGGCTGGCGAAAGACCCCAGGTCAGGCATCGTGCTCAACGACATGAGCAGGCCGAATTGCCTGACCTGTGCTGAAGGCAAGGGCACAAGGAAAGCGCAACCGAAGACATACTCGGGAGCTAACGCACCGATTGATCGCATCGGGGGTGTAATATGCAGTGACCTCAAAGGCCCTATCACCCCCCGCGATAGGCGCGGCAACCGATATTTGGTTGTTTTCGTCGACCATTTCTCGAATTATGTGCGCGTTTTTGCGGCGCGCACCAAGGACAAGGCCGCACGAATGTTTGGACACTTCATTGCATGGTTTGAGAACGAGTTCTCATGCAGAGTGCACGTCCTGCGCACCGACGGTGGTGGCGAGTACCAATGTTGATCTGTTTTGCAAACAGACTGGTATTCGTCGCCAGGTTACCGAACCCGGCACACCGGCGTCAAATGGCAAGGCGGAGCGCATGAAACGAACCATTTTTAACATGGTTCGGTGCATGATATTCGGATCGGGTGTTCCATTGACGTATTGGTCGGAGGCGGCTGAGTATGTGGCATATATACTCAACCGCACCCCGACAAGGTCAAACACCGGTCGAATTTCGCCCCTAGAAGTACTCACCGGCAAGCGGCCGGCGGTGAATGATATCGTGGTTTTCGGGTCCCCGTGCATGGTTTGGCGGGACCCGAAGAAGAAGGCGTTGTCGAAGCACGCAGAACGCGCACTTATCCTTGGCAAGAGCGACGAAACCAAGGGGCATAAAGTGTTGCTGATTAAGGACAGAGTGGTCGCAGTGACCAGGAACGTCACAGCGATCGAGACGCTAAGCGATGAGGCTAGCAACAAGATCACCATGGTATTGGAAGGTGAATGCAGCCAAGAGCTCGAAGATTTGGCGGAATCTCGTGCCAGGGTCAACGTTTCAAATGTACCAACTCCAGGGCAATCAAGTGATGGAATGCCGGAGACTGGAGCCGCGCCAAAGGGCACGGAAACCGATGGTCAGGGCGCAAGGAAGTCGCGCCGAAAGACTAAGAAGACGCCTAAAGGACGTGATTATGAAGCGTCGAAGTTAAAAGGGACGGTTGCAAGAAGTGATGTTTCGAAAGCAGCCGATGAAAATGGCAAAAATACGGGAAACTCTCTATGCGTCTATGCTGTTTGCGAGCCAGATGTTGGGTCGTCAAGTGCGTTACCAATGCAGCCGGACCCCAAGAATTATCGAGAGGCGCATGGTGGCCCTCATTCGGTGATGTGGAAACACGCCGAAATGGAGGAGATCAAGTCACTCGAAGAGCTAGACACGTGGGACATCGTGTGCCGACCCGCCGGCAAGGTGCCTCTCCCGACCAAGTGGGTGTACAAGACGAAAGTCTGTGCAGACGGTTCGGTCGAGAGGTACAAGGCCAGGCTAGTTGCCAGAGGTGATAAGCAAGTTTTTGGAGACGATTACTTGTTCACGTTTTCAACCGTCATGGAGTTGAACAACGTAAAGTTGCTCTTGGTGCTGGCACAAGTATGGGGGGTAGCGGCACGCCATGGCGACGTGCCAAGTGCCTACCCCAAAGCGATGTCCGAAAGCAATGTGGAGATATACCTGCAAGTGCCACAAGGTATGGAAATCACGGACAAGAAATTACGTGATTATGGTGTGAAATCGCCAAAGGATCTCGCGCTCAAATTGAAACGAAACCTGTATGGTTTGAAGCAAGCTGGACGCCTGTGGCATCAATGTCTGTGCGAGACATTGATGAAGTTTGATTTCGTGCAGTGTGTCAGGACACATGCATTTTCGTAAAGCATGTTGGAAACGAAACTGCTGTGGTCGGAGCGTACGTTGACGACCTCCTGATCACCGGCACTAGTGATCAAATGGTTGATGAATTTTTCAAGGACATGCAAGTTTTAGAACTAAAGGATTTGGGACGTGTCACGAAGTTTCTCGGTATTCGGATCGATGGGAATCCGAGGGATGGATATACACTGGACCAAGAGTCGACGATCAAAGAAATTCTGATCACACATAAGCTGGAGAAAATAAATCCGGCACGCACGCCGGTGCTAATGCTCGATGAGGACAAGGATTTTCAAGAGAGATTGCCATTGCAACCAAGGGGCAACCTGCCCAGTATCAAGCACTTTCAATCGCTGGTGGGCAGTCTGCTGTGGGTCGCGAGGTGCATACGTCCTGACGTTTCGTTCGCTGTGCACCGCGCCACAAGAAAGACCCACGCACCCACCATAGGTGATTACAAGATTGCAAAGGGTGCTCAAGTACCTCAAGGGAACGAGCAACCTGAAACTGGTTTTGAAGCACGACGAGGATCTGCCGATGCCGCTACGCATCATGGTGTACAGCGATGCGGATTTTGCGGCGGACAAGGCAGACAGAAAGAGTGTTTCAGCGATGGTGCTGTTCGTTAATGGTATGCTTGTGAGCTGGGCCTGCAAGAAGCAGACAGCGGTGGCATTGTCAACAGCAGAAGCGGAATTTGTTGCTGCTGCAGTAGCTGGCAAGGAGGCGCTGGGTCTGAGAGAGTTGCTTGCGGAAATTGGTATGCACTCGAAGACACCATTAGTGTTCAAGATGGACAACCAAGCCGCCATCAAGCAATTGGAGGACGAGTCGAGCGCTGCTAGCACGAAGCACGTCGACATCAAGCTCAAATTTCTAAAGGACTTCACGAGTAGGGCATTGTTTCATCTAGTCACGTGCCGAGTGTGGATATGCTAGCTGATCTACTGACCAAGGACCTCAATGCGCCAAGGATTCAAGTGTTGCGTGCAGCGCTAGGATTGCAGTGACGATGGTGCAGCCTCCGGTCTTCCAGGAGGAGTGTTGGAAGAGTGTGTAGCCATTTTTGGTTTTGCACTCTTCCGGAATGGTGGAATCCCATTGGCTGTTTGGATTGGTATACATTTTTCATGTTTACGGCGGTTACTGATTTAAGTCGCGTTAGGTATCGGATAGCTACTCAAGTAACCTTAAATAATATACTTACTTTTCCTTTTGCTTTTATATAAGTGAGTACGCCTACTGAACTCTTCTACGGCTACGGCGCGCGCGCACCAGTTTGATACCTTCCACTGATCCTCCCACGCTGAAACTTTATCAGCAGGTGAGTCTTGATCGTGTAAAGTGAACGCAACGTTTTCTGTGCCATTTTAACAGATTCTTGTCAGGAGAGTCAGTCGTGGCGCCACCTCCCAGTCCACGCTTTTGCATTGCACAGATCGAGCACAGTCGGACGAAACATGACAGTCGACACCTTGCCGCGTTCCTCGAGTTAGCGTTCCACCGTTGTTTTTACTTTTTAAATTTAGAAATCTTCAAGAGTCATTGAAACGAAAATAGAAAAAAGCTAATGGTACAGTTACCGATTGGTCCATATCACCTACAACTATAAGTCTGATTAGAGTGCGAGTCGGACGGAGGCGTCGACTCGTTAACGCTCTTTTTCTTCTTGTGTTTTTTCTCCTTCTTTTCCTTCTGGACTTCTTCCTCTACTATCTCTGTCTCACGCTTCTTTTTGCTCGACACCGTCATGCCCGCATCGGCGTTATTTGTCGTAACTTGTCTCAGTCTTCATTTCCCCCTTGCTTTAACTTGGCACGCCCGAGAACCCGTTTACCAACTGCCTCGACCTTGGCACGCTTATCAACCCACTTGGTCGCCTCGCCCAATGTATCTACATGCACAGCTAACGACGTCTTGGCAGCGAGTACGCGCGAGATCTTTCCCTTGTGTGTTCGACGCAGTCTGTCCACTGAGCGAAGCGTGATAAATCTGTTAAAAATAGTCTGTATACTTAATTATTATAATTAGGTAGGACCATTTGTTTTTAGTTAGCAATCTGTATTTCTTATCTTTTAGGTGCTAAAAATAAGGCAGCTGTACTCGGTTCTGAGTACTGCCTTTTTTGTACTGATAAGGTATGTAGGTAACACAACAGCTGTTAGCGGTATAGTATACCTGCAACAGCTCATGCATATATATGCTAGACTAGCTAATCACTTCTCAATAAACTTTGCATTAGATAAACATATAATTGCATTCACTTCGTCGGACGTTCAACAATCTCTCAAAGGGTGTCTCTCTCGCAACCTAGCTGTAATTGGTTGTCGAGATACAGACACGAGACGATTTGGTATATTTGACTTCACTATACGACTATTACGACTCGAGTTTCCTAAGTATCTACGCTGCGATGGATGCTAACACCTTTCAACAGGTTATGAGCCCAAAGGGTCAAGCCGTATCAAGTGACGACGGATCCCTTGAAGAGAAGCCGGCGCCTTTCGGTGCCGAAGGGATGCAAATCCTGGAAATGTTTAAGAAGCTATGCGACCGCATGGATAAGCTCGAGACTTCCAGGGCCCAACCGGATGGCAATCACTTCGCGTTCAACAATTCGATGCGCCTAGGGACGCGCATGCGCATGGAGTCGTTTGAAAGCACTCCGGAGAAGCAACCGTAGGTTCCACCAACTGTACCACCAAATGTACACCAAAATAACTTTGGTATAGGTGCACCTATGCATCAACGTCCCCCAGCTTTCAAGACCCCCCCAGCGAAAGACTGCAAGCTCTCCATCAAAGTATTTGATGGTACCGAGCAATAACGAGGGCTTGGGGCTGTATTCAAGGACTGGGGTACAAGATTTATTCGACAAATCTCTATCGCGGAATCCGCTTGCGGATATTACTGGAGCGAAGATTTCAAGGTCGATTTGCTCGGTCATTACCTGGGTGGTACTGACGAGAAGTACTACAACCGACGAGTCGACACATGGTGGACCGAAACTCCCACTCTCGTGCATGTGATGAATAATATGTTAGTGCATTTCATACGACCATAACATCTGCACAGGCGATGAAACTCTTCACCAGCAGGAAGATCCCCAAGGTCTCATGGAATGATCATTTCCTTTACCTGGTGCAGATTTCCGAAGCTGTTGTCAACAGTGAGCCGCTCGTACTGGACAATGTAGTCCATCATGCCTCGCCGGAATTGAGGACGGTGTTAATGGATAAGTACGATCATACGCGGACGGACTACCTTCGACATGCTGAAGAGTTGACGCACTTTGCACAGGCTGTCGAGGGCTAATCAAGGGTTGTCAAGTCGCACACTCACGAAGAAGTGAATTCGGTTGAAGACAAGAAGAAGATCATAAAGTGTCATGGTTGTGGTAAAGTAGGTCATATTAGACCGAAATGCCCTAATAAGCCTGACAAAAAGGTCGATTTCTCGCTCGCTGTCTCGAATTTTGCGCCGAAATCGGTTGCAAACACTTAGATACTCGATTCCGGCGCTAGTATGCACTTGGTAAATCAACAGAAGTATCTGCGTGATGCCGAACCATTTGACGGCACGTGTTTCCAGGCTGATGGAAAACAGCTGGAAATTACATATAAAGGCTGGATCTTGTTGAAAGTCCATGCCAGTCGTAAACCAAAGACCGTTCGTGTGGAGAACGTATTTTATGAGGATAATCTCGCCAAGAACATCTTGTCGTATGGTCTTTTGGAGGAGAAAGGGTGCGAGATGGCCTACGTCAAAGGTGTAATTGGGTGCCATTACATAATTGATATTCAAGTTAGAATATCACAGTTAAATTCAGACGCGTTGTCTGAAATTTAAATAAGAAGATTATAAGTTATTATAATCTACGAAGGAAAAGTCGATTCGGTATAAAAACCGAATCTTGCAGGTAACTAATAGTACAGTTAGTTGAATACTTGATATTATTATATTAATTAGTTAGTTACTATACTATTAGCCTCTAAACCACCCATTAAATAAACAATCTTAATTTTGCGTTCTAACAAATAAGTAAATATTTATATTTACTTTTAGTATAGGATTAGTTGTTACCAACTAATCCTGCCCTTATTGTATTGCGCGCTTCCTCGCAAAATACAGTGTAAGCCTGTAACAGGATCAGTCCTGTTACACCTGGTAGCACTTTGTGGTCCGTCTTAACGACCACAGTTCCGTTCCGCTAGTCAACTAGCGGAGCGAAGATTAAGAGCCGCTCGGCATCATGTCGCGAGACATGACGCCTGCCGAGCGAGAGAGAACGCTGGAAGTGGTGATGAAACACTTCCCCCACTTCTTGTCGCGTAGTAAAGACGAGACGGTAGAGATGGTTCGGTCCATGGGGACCGACATCATTACCTTCCTCCTGGGTAAGAACCCGGAGGAAGTGATAGAGGTGGTGAATCGCTTTAGGCGAAACCACCTAGAAAAGACAGCACGGCCCGCGCAAGAGGCAGCGTGGACCGCACCTGCACCTGAAACGAATAGCGTTGAAGTGGTAAAGGCGCAAGTACCGCCCTTTACTGGTGAAGGTGGCGAGCCCCTTCGTAGATGGTTCGCAGAGGTGGAAGATGCCATCTCTGCGCAAAATATTGTTGACGAACGTCAACAGGCGTACTTCGCCACAACATGTCTGGGCGGAAGAGCCAGGTCATGGGCGATGAGTCTCAGAGCAACTGATGACTCTGCGTTCCTTACTTATAAGGAATTAAAAGCTGAGCTAAAGCTCAACTTTGAAGCTCCAGAAATGGAGCTAAGTAGTCCGCAGGAGTTCATGGAACTCCGGCAAGGTAAGCTTGACCTTCAAGCTGACGCTCAGAAGACGCAAATTTGCTGTCAAATATTGTGTATGAGCCGGTGCCCCCTGATATGCAGGTCACGGGCTTCATGAAGGGACTCAATGATGGTCCCGTCAAACAGAGTCTCTACCGGCACCCCCAGAGACTCTAAGGGATGCCATTGATATGAGCATCCGTGAGGAGTTCAGCATGCGATCAGCGTCATCGCATGCTGGGTACAGCTGAAGGGCTCAACAGCCCTTCGCTTTTGACATGCCACAACATCATGTCAACAAGCAGCAGTCGGGCAGACGAAGTTTACACTTCATCTCAAGAAACAGCCACCCGCGCCAGAGCATGGGAGGTGGAGGTCCAGAGCCGATGGACCTATCGGTTGCGGTTGCTTCGAACACGAAGCAACCGAAATTTAAGAAGAACATTCGCTGAAATCGATGCGCGAAAGTGGGGCATTTTGCCCATGAGTGTATGGCACCGCGTCCAGTGCCACGCCGTCAGCGGACGGAACCGTCCTCTGCACGGCGACACCAACAGGGACATCACCCTGTTGGTGAAAAAAACGTAAATCACCAGTAGGGGCGGGGCGCCCTACTGGGAATGTTATCCCACATGCCGACATAGGGCATGTGAGGGTAATATCCCCAGACGGGACTATGTCCTGTCAAAAGGTGCAGGGTGATGATAAGCCTCTTATCACCCTGGAGGTTAAGCCGCACGGGAGCTATGTCCCCATGTGAGCTTTGTTTGACACAGGAGCGTCAAACAATTTCGTTAGAACTCAGAGTCTAACGCTGTTGAGCTTCGTGGAGGTAGAAACCCCACGAAGTATGTTGTCACCCCGGTTAGCAGCAGGTGCAACCGTGACTATTCCAAAGCGTGTGATTAAAACACGCTTCGAGTTGAATGAACTGTCATTCGAAGATGAATTCATCGTCCTCGATTTAGATGACAAGTTCGATGTGATACTTGGAATCCCATGGATGTCCATGTTTAAACCTTCGATCGACTCGGTTAACCTATCGATCGACTGCGGCGGACCCACAGGATCTGATCACCCTGTGTGTAATCCGGCTGTAACAGAAGATACAACCGCAGCGTCGGACAGTCTGGTGGATAGCGATGGCACCACCATGTCTGTTCCGAAACGACCAGCGGAAGGTAACTCCGCTGGTGAGAGCCAGAGGGACTACCACACGCAACAGAAGAGTCGTTGCGTGTTGGAGAGAAACATTCCACGGGTGATAAAGACCACCGTGAGAATGAAGTGAAATCCACGGTGGGAAACACCCACCGTGAGAATGAAATAGTATCAACAGTGGGAAACACCCACTGTGCGACCGAAGGTTCCAACACGATGAAAGAATTACTTGTTGATGAGAGTGAACTCACGATCGATTGCAATCGTGAGCACAACTCCGTGGTGGCCATTGCCCACCACGTTGCGTTAGCCATGCACACGGGTGATAAAGACCACCGTGTCGCAGAACAGGCGGCCGATCAGACGAGCACATCTGATCGCCAAGAAAATTCCATGTTAGGCAGTGGCCACCATCATGATGAGTATTCGCACACGGTGAATCGTAATCACCGTGTAGCAGTCAATCAGACGAGTGCGTCTGATGCATGGACAGTTCCGTCGAGACGATCAACGTCTTGACGCAAACGGAGACCGGATTAGCTACCCAGTCTCTGTTGATGGAACAACCTCCGAAAGAAGATTCGGAGGTGATGGCTCTTCCAGCGCTAAGCTGGAAGAAGTTTATGAAGAACTTGCACGATGATCACATCGAACAGATCTGTATTATCGTAGCAACAGATGATGTAGTGGATATTCGTGAACGAATATCCACATTACAAGTGGAAAACATTGGGAACGAGGTTCCCAATGATCAAACCAAAGTTCTGCGCTTTGAAGCGCAGAGCTGGGAGTCGCTTAAAGCGAACTCCCCATTTTATGAGATACTTCGGGAATACGCTGACGTATTCCCAGAAGAAGTACCTAGCGAGCTCCCTAAGGATAAGGGAACTCGTCATGAAGTTGACCTCGTGCCAGGCACGAAGTATTGTGTCACGCGGCAATGGCCGTTGCCGCGTGATCAAGTAAAAGCGATCGACGAGTTTTTCGAAGCTCGTCGTAAAGCAGGCCAAGTGCGGGAGTCTATCTCACCGCACTCTACCCCACCTTTTGTGTTAAAAAGTCCACAGGTGGGTGGAGAATCGTTCACGATTACAACAAGCTGAACGCAGCGACGGTACCGGCGCAGACGCCGATACCGCGAAAAGATGTCATCATTGATGGCATGTGCGGGAGTACCATCTTTAGTGCTCTCGATATAAGAGATGGATTTTATCAAATCCTAATGCGTGAGAAGGATATCCCTCTCACGGCGGTAAGCACCCCAAGCAGCATGATTTGGGAGTGGCTTGTTATGCCGCAGGGGCTTCGAAATGCCCCTGCTGCGTTTAACTGATGCGTAACGCATCTATTACGCCCGGTGCGAGAATTCGCACCAAATTATTTCGATAACGTGTTCATCCATAGTAAGGGTGAACATGATAAAAGCGATGTAGATGTCCATAGGGAACATCTACGTTGAGTGTTATAGCTTATGCGTAAGCATAAGCTCTATGCAAATCTAAAGAAGTGCACATTTGGTGCACCTGAGATACCCGTTCTTGGATGCTTTGTGGACAAGAACGGGGTGCTCTCTGATCCAGAAAAGATCAGGGTGATCGTTGAATGGCCTACGCCAAACAAAGCTTGACTGAAGCGCCTGTCTTGGCTATAGCCGATAACGAGCGTCCGTTCGACGTCGTTTGCGACGCGAGCGATTTCGCTATCGGCTGTGCTTTGATGCAGCGTGATCACGATGATCTTTATCGCGTTATCTGCTATCAATCGCGTCAGTTGCGCCCAGCCGAGCGCAACTATCCAGTGCATGACAAGGAACCCCTTGCCATGAAGTATGCACTGGACAAGTTTCGGATCTATCTATTGGGATATAGACCGTTTGTGGTTTACACGGACCATGCGTCGCTACGCACGGCCGTGAATTCACCACATATTTCTCAAAGAATGGCTCGATGGCTGTCATTCTTTGCTGAGTACAACTTTACGGTTGAATACAAACCCGGAAAGTTGAACGTGATAGCGGATGCGCTATCACGAAGGCACGATTACGAGACGAAACCATCCGTAACCGAAGGTGCCAGTGCAAACGCGATCCGTTGCACTGCTTTGTCGTCGTCAATTATACGACAAGTACGCGAGGCGTACAAAACAGACGAGGAGACACGTCTGTTGATTGATTACTTAAGTAATCAATCAAGTGAGAAGCGCGACGAACTCCCAGAGCTCCTCCGCGCTTGCGTGCATCGATATCGACTGCACGATGGTCTGCTGCTTTACAGCACAGACCAAAAAGATGAAAGTCGCATCGTCGTTCCAAACGACGATGATCTCAAACATCAAATTATGTTTGAGTATCATGATGCACCGATTTCGGGGCATCAAGGTCGAGAGAAGACATACGCTTCTCTTGCACGTGACTTTTACTGGCGAAACCAGTACAAGTGGGTACGGAAATACGTACGCGCTTGCGAGATTTGCCAGCGCGTTAATCCTGCTCAGTCTTCACAGGCTCCGCTGCAATCTATGCCGGTTCCGACAGAGTGTTGGAAGTCCATTTCAATGGACTTCGTATTCGGTCTTCCACCCGACAATAGTCGGAAGACCGGAATAGTGGTCTTTGTAGACCGTTTCAGTAAGATGGTACATCTTACTGCAGTATCAGCGAACGTAACCGCCGCTCAAATAGCGCAGATATTCGTTGATACGGTATTCCGTTTGCACGTAATGCCGGAAGACATTGTCTCGGATCGAGATCCGAGATTTACAGGACGTTTCTCGCAAGAAACGCTCTCATTGTTGGGAACCCAGTTGAAGATGTCAACTGCGGACCATCCGGAAATGGATGGGCAGACGGAACGGGTTAACCGCGTTCTCGGAGACATGTTGCGATCATACGCACATGCCTTTGAACAGTGGAGTGACTACCTGTCACTCACTGAATTTGCGATTAACAATTCGGTGCATGCTTCAACTAAGCATACACCGTTCTACGTGAATGCCTTTAGGCATCCACGAACCCTAGCTTTACTTGGCGGTACGCCAAATCTAAGTGGGGGATGGACCCGCTCAAATTTTGAGTGAGTCAATGCGCAAGTTGCAACTGCAACTTGTGAACAAAACGATGGCCCTTATACTGAAAGTACAGTAGAAGCGGAAGCAGCTTCAATTGAAACTGAAGCTGCATATGATGAATATGTGTCTGCCGCAATGGCTGCAGACAACGAGGACAATGCACCTACTGGTGATAAAGCAGTAGATGAATTCGTATTACAGCGCCAAGCTGTAATACGCTATGTAAAAGATGCACTTGCCTCTGCTTTTGACAAGCAGAAGCAAAATGCAGACAAGCAAGGAAGGAAGAACAAAAAATCCTTTCTGAAAGGTGAATTGGTATTATTAAGTACTACCAATTTACCTATACATGCAATAAGAAACTTCCCTACACGGAAGTTGCTTCCTATGTACATTGGACCTTTCAAGGTCCAAGAGATTCGGGGGAATGCCTATACTTTAGACATTCCCACAGCAATGTGGCTCCACCCAACATTCTATGTTGGGCGGTCCAAGCCGTATCATGCGTCTTCATCTTACGACGAGACGCAGAACCACGGAAGATACCGTGTTTCTCCAAGTCTCCCAAGAGAGACTTGTAATCGGCTTCCAGCCGTTGATGAGCAGAGCGGAGAGTCATTACCTCCGCCTTCGACTGCTCAAGATCAGCCTTGTGCCGATCGAGCTCTCCCTTATAACGGGAAAGCTCAATGTACAGAAGATCATTCTTCTGCTGAAGAGCAGTGTGCGCCCCGAAGATGTCGCGGATATCTTCGCGAAGAGACCGATATGTCTTCACAGAGTGAGACATATCGCTGCTCAAGGAGGAATAACCCTCCTCGAGCTTGCGGAGCGAAGAACCATGCTCCGCAACAACAACGGCGAGGGAATTATCAACCTCCGCCGCCCCTGATCGATAATCAGGGGAATAAGCGATAAATTCTCGAGCGCTTGATCTCGAAGCGCTCGGTGCCTTCATAGAAGGGGCAGCGTACCGAGTACTTAGTACGCTGGCTGGGTTACCCCCAAGAGTTCGACTCTTGGGAGCCGATTGAGGCTCTGAGGGCCGACGCCCCAGACCTTTTAACTGATTTTGAGAAGGAGTCTCAAACTCATAATGCGAAGTAGCATCAACAATAGGTGTTGATGCATTTAGGGCATCGACTAAGCCCTGAATTTCGGCGGGTACAGAAAAACCACCGTACCCCCGCAACTACTCCTCTGAAAGACGAGGAGCGCCCTGCGGACACCGCGGTCAAACGAGTTGAGAAGGGACAACACAGTTCAACCCTTCTTTGATGCAAGCAAAATGGATGTATTCCATTTTGCCTGTTCGCGAGTGCTTTAAAAAGCGCTCGCGCATTACGTGAACTTTATTCACGTAATCATCTGGGCTTTTGTTGTAGTTGTCAACAAAAGCGTTCCAACTCTGAGTCAGGGCGTCTTTATCGTCCCTGTTCCTCCTTGACCCTTTCCGGCTCGAATAATATCGAACCTGGAAAAAGAGGTCAATAAAGTACAGACGTCTATCGTCTGTACTTCGATCGAATCGACGTGACTGGATGTCTTCGCAGTCATTCAGCACGTTGATATCGCATATTGGCAGTCCCGCTTACGGCGACCGCCACTGTTGGGGACAATAGCCCATCCAGGGGTCCAAAACCCCACTTTGTACGGAACATGT